>JAHPZR010024087.1:32500-45346 GCA_019787425.1 Platygyra sinensis | reverse complement strand
AAATATAGAATTGAAGAAGTCGCGTTTTTCTTCTTATATCTTTGTCAGAAAAATATTTTAGTTCGTGACAACTTTAAATTAAGCTGCGTCATGTGGGAGACGTGTCGCAAACAGAAATGCTCGGTGTAAGATACCTCATTACTAAAATGTCATATATATGAAAGTGTCTCGCGACTTAAAGCCTTCAGCTTGACAATTTGCGCTGTTCTTACCACTTTTCGGTGTGGATCAGACTGAAATGAAAAATTGGACGATAATTTAGAGAAGATTTCCACATTTAAGTGCCTATGGAGTACAAAAAATAATAGCTGCTTGTTTGAAAGGTTTTTCAAAGTAAAGAAGAATGGCGTTTTCCTTTTTGATCTCAACGCTGAAATCAGAAGTCTGCTTTTCATTTTTGTTCTGCAGTAAAGAACCGGAACTACCCGCAGCAGTCCACACTTTGATGAAGTGAAGAGCTTATTGCCCTGCAGGTGAGGACATCATTAAAATTCTTTCCAGCGTGATCCGCCAAAATAATGCCATACTGTAAATTTCCTTCTGGCATGTACATATGCGTCCATTAATTCACTGCAAAAATAGTCAAAATGTAAGCCCTTTTAAATTTATGCTGCTCAATCCAAGATTACCAGATGTAGAATGGGGTACTAGTGTTAGGAGACTGACCTTGGTGGTAGGGTTCTATGGATAGCAGGGTTGGTTGGGGGTGGCAAGATCGGTGTTGATATGATAGCGAGAGAGGCTCGGGTGACCCGATGGTGGTAAGAAGGGTCAAGGAGGCTAGGCTGCTCAGGGTGACCAGGTTGGTGAGGCTGACCAAACAACCTCGTTCCCAGGGCCTTTTCCCTAGCTGCCAGGAAAAGGCCCTGGGAACGAGGTTGGCTGGCCAAGATGGCAAGACAGTGAGGGTGACGAGGGTGGCGAAAGAGCGAAGGCGAATGAGTGATGTCTCTAAACACTGACAAATATATACCAGGTAATACAGTGTTAATTATTACTTACCTGCCAATCCATAATGAACCTTTTCCAAATTTCGGTTGGACTGGTTCTTAACAGATCTCAGTGGCAGATTCAGACTATGCTTTGGTAGATTGTGCCCGGGTTTTTCTCTTTTCCTCTTATAAAGAGCCGTGCGCATTAACCCTAAATATATAACCTAGTACTTAAAAAGTAAGACTTAAAAATTACTAATATACAATGGCGGAATAAAAACTATTCAAAGTAGCGGCCTGCCTGGCCTCCACTGACAGACTGTTCCATGTTACTGCGCCCCTATAACGAAAACTCTTCTTGAGGGCCTCAGTGTTCGGCCGCAGGATGAACAGGTTATGTCAGGAGCTCCTGGTTATGTTGGGCATCCCAGAGATTGTGTCTGTGGATGATATTTATGCTGGTGAATTTAATTATCAGACAGGTATATGGGTACAAGGTTATTAGCGGTTTTAAGCATTAATTAAAGATCTCAACTGTTTAACACGTCTGACATCCCAACCAGACCCCTTCTGCATTTTTTTACTTTTTTATTATTTTTTTTACCCCAAATAGGTTTCAGCGTTCCAGTGTATGCACGCTCCGCGGACCACTAAGTTTAACAACAAGGTCCCCACTCTACCCCAGACAAAGAAACCCTTGCAAAACAATATGGCGCAAAAGGGTGCTGTTGACGACTTTGAAGTTCTTCGCATCACAGCCCTGGAAGACAACGATTATTCACGGTGGATGGAAAACCTACCGAATGAGAAACAACTGTGTCCTTTGAAAGATTTGGCGATTCCGGGATCTCATGATTCGGCAACGTTTTTCCTCAATCAAAACATGGAGATCGGCCCCGACGAGTCGTCCACGATTCAAACTCTTGGAAGTATTTTTGGCAAAATAGCGAAGTCTGTTGTCCATAGTTGGTCTGTGACACAATCCATGACCATTTACGAACAGCTGTTGTCGGGTATCCGCTACTTGGATTTACGAGTTGCATACAGAGAGGAAGACAAAGAGATTCGTATCTTGCACGGATTGTACGGGTGGACGATCGAGCAAGTTTTAGAAGAAGTGAACCGCTATGTGGCAAATTATCCGAAAGAAATCGTCATTCTGGACTTCCAACACTTTTACAACATGGATCCTGCTACTCATGAAACTCTTGCAGACACACTGCTTGCTTCGTTTAGCGAGATCTTTCGAGCGCCAGGCAAGGAGGGCCCAAATGTTACCCTTCAAGAAATGTGGGGTAACGAAGAAAAGGTCATTATTATATACCATGATTATGGCGTGGTTGATGCGTACCCTTGCTTCTGGCCGCCTCACTTGATTTGCTCCCCATGGCCAAACACAGCAGATAGGAAACTGCTGATGGAATTTCTCAACAAACAGTCTGCAGTGTCCAGCTTTTCAGAGGATGCTTTTCAAGTGACACAAGCCGTGCTCACCCCCCAGACTTCAACAGTGCTACAGAACATGACTAGCACCCTTAAAGATGTCTGTGCTATGAAATGCAACAGTCATGTCACTGGGTGGCTTAAAGCTATCTGTGGCACCAAGTGCCATAAATTTAACATTGTCATAGCTGACTTTGTAGAGTTTGGAGATTTTATTCCAACTGTCATAAGCTTTAATTATTTTTTCTGAGGTGGCTTACTGGCCATAAAAAGTTAAGTTTGTCACTGAGTCAGCTTACGATACAGGTGTCAAATAGATTAGAACTTTCACTAGACAATGAAAATAATACGAGATCCTTTCTGCCAGTGTGAGAATTTTGTCGCTGTGTAAAGAAGTTGAAACTTAATTGGAGCATGTGTCTCAAAAACTTGTGAATTAGTGAGAGGGCTTAAAATTTTGCTAATATTTTGCCAATGAGAGCCATCAACAGTAAGTCAGCATTTACTTACTCTGCATAAAACAAGTTAAAATTGTGGTGAATCATATCATGAGCGCGACAATGATTTGTATTTTTCGTGCACAAATTATAGCAGATTTTCGGAGTTCAGTTGTTGCTCCTCCATTTTTTAACATGTTTAAGGACGGTGCCTACTTTTGTTAGTGCGCACACGTTCTGCGCATCACGCAAGCCATAGTTTAAGCGCGCGCGCGCTGGGGTTGACATTGACGCAATCAACTACGCCACCAAGCACACGACTAAAATTAAAGCAAAATTTTCTTACGTTGACCAAATCAATTTTAATGAACCTGTACTTAAACAAGGGTAGACCAGAATAGCAGCATATCGCTAACCACTAACTGTTAACGTCTTCCAGCTGAAAATCTAGCTGTTATCTTTCGAAAATTACACTGAAATCCAACTGTAAACATGCACCTGCAGATGGCGTAATGCGCGCGCAGGCACGCAAATGTCTTACTTACTGGGGAGGTGAGAGGAAAAAATGTAACGGGCACCATAAAAGTTTTCAAAAAGGATCAATAACTTTAAAAAACGCGTGGTTACCCCTACATTTTTTGTTGCGAAATGGAAGTGGCAAGCCTATTCAATATGTGATTAGTTTCTGGTCGTGATCAAAAGGTTTTTAGACTGTATTTTAGCTGAACCAGAGGAAGGCTGTCAGAGACGTTAAAAGCCATTTTGCAACGATTTTGTTACTAAAAAAGTAACAAAAATGATTTTAATGTTACCATTTGCCATGTAGTTTAAAGATCTTTTTAAATGTGTTTGCCTCTCTGTATGTAAAGGCGAATTCTAAGGAAATCTGTGAAGAAATATTCAGTTCCCGCTTCTTTCAGAAAAATGCTGATGTCAGCATTTTTGTTGAGATTCAAGGCTAATTATCTCGAAGAAATGAGTGGCTACCCCTATTTTTCTTTGTGGATTCCAATAGCCCTTGCAAATATCTACTTTTTCCGCGTGGTCCTAACTTGGCGCAAAAACCTTTGTATTTAGTAGGCACCGTCCTTAAAGAAGACATACTTGAAAAGGAAAAAGTTTCAGTCGAGTTTAATTAATAGTTATGGTCGATGCCTTCTAAGTAAAGCGACTCCTCTATGATATTGCCTTTCCTGCGATGTAATCTCTTATTTCGCCGCATCAATAAGCATCACCTGGGAGTAAAAGAAGATAGAAGAGAGATTTTGGAAGAACTTTTAGACCACTTTCCTGGATGCGAGCGAAATACGCTCATACTTAATCGATCAATAAAAATTATTTTAACCTAACACCAGTTTTGTCGCCATATTTTGTAATCAATCTCATTAGGCCGGGAAAAAAGGATATTTTCCACATTTTTAGTGCAGAGTATACTATTGGGATGGTTTAGTGCGGCTGCTGTTCGCTTAGGCGCTTATGTGATAAGGCTATAACGCCATAAGGTGTAAACTCTATTGTTTGCTTAATTAATTAATTCCAATTAGTTAATTAGCCTTGTTCTGAAAGGGGTGGGGTAGGTACCTTTGATTGCTACGTAAAACGTATTACACTCACATTACCTCTTGGATAACATCACAAAAACTATATATGGTACCAATATTCTCTTGTTATCCTAGTGGTACTATTGTCTTAAGAACAAGAGCAATTTGCTCGAAGCGAATGCGCAGATTGATTAGCATTAGTGTTACAAATTTTCTTTCTAAGCTTAAGAGGTCTGCTTGTGACCCGGATGAGCTCCCATACTGGCTTTCAGTTTTAGAGAATTTGCCCATGATCTTGCCCCTGTTGTTACCGATGGGTTAAACAGCTCGCTGCGACAACATAAAGTACCACACTCTTGGAAGATGGCAGACATCAAGCCTTTACCAAAGGAGTCTCCATTGACTAGCTGTTCCCTGCAGCTTCGGCCAATTTCTGTGACTGCTGTTATCATGAGATGTTTTGAACGATTGCTTTATAGGTTTGAATTTTCCAGTATTTGCAACGGTTTTATAGATTTAGATCAGTTTGCCTATCGTCGTAGCCATAACTCTACTACGGCATCAGTTAAATAAAGTGGCTTAATGGTAACGCCGATTTTGTCAGAATTTTTTCCTTTGACTTTAGTAAGTCCTTCGACTCTATCACACAATATCTTCTGTAGTAAATTAAAGCAAGTTAACAATAATCCATATATCAGTCCTTGGCTTATTAGTTTTTCAGATCAGAGAGAGCAGAGAATTGTTGCCGATGGTTACCGCACTGAATATGTTTCGGTAAATAGGGGTGTTCTCAAGGTACAGTCCTATGGCCGCTCTTATTTTCTATTTTTATTAACGATATTGAAGCTGTTAATACTAATAAGAATCTTCTAGTTAAATTTGCAGATGATATAACTGTTAGTTTGCCGATTGAGGCAAATGTAGCTTAGATGAGTCTGAAACGGAAGTCCTATCCTTTATTGAATGGTCCGAGAACAACTGCATGAAAGTTAATATGAAGAAAACATGGGAACTTCTTTACGCCGGAGAGACTACCAGGACGCCTCCTCAACATCACAGGGAGGAAATGAAAACTGAAACTATTGAGCGTTACCTTTGAGCAAGTGCCAGTTAATTGGGACACTCCTGTCCATTGATTATACTTAGTAAGGCTAGCAGTAGGTTGAATATTATAAGAATAAGTAAATACTATGGCTACTCTATTGAGAGGGTGTGAATATGAAGTGAATACGGCAGCTGAGAACTAGGTCGCATAATTATATTCTACCTAATGTCCGGACAAAGTCGTTTTAAATCAGTTTTTATTAATTGATGTAACTATATTATTTGTTTTCCCTTATTCATTTTATTGCCATGTAAATTGTTGCAAGTCTGTTTGCGCATACAATGAATTCTTAATAAAAACCTTTATTAGTAGTATCATTATCATTATCATTATCATTATCATTATCATTACCATTACCATTATCACTATCACTATCACTATCACTATCACTATCACTATCATATCACTATCACTATCACTATCACTATCACTATCACTATCACTATCACTATCACTATCACTATCACTATCACTATCACTATCACTATCACTATCACTATCATATCACTATCATTATCATTATCATCATTAAGTATATGTTAGGTAAACGATATATTTCATACACAGTTACAAACGAACGTTAAGTGCTTTTCCTTGTGATAGAACACAACATTTAAGACGCATACATTCTAACATTGTCAGCATGATACAATCCGTTCTCGAGTTCAGATTCATGCGCGCGATACCACACTCTCGTCCTAACGGGCGATAGCAGTTATATTTCATTTAATATCAGTTCTCCCTCATAGTGCAAAGAACGCTTTTGTAACAGTGTATCTTTTGGAAGACTTGGAATCATATATCATCCCTAGCTCGGTTAAAAAATGTCGTGCGCTGTTTTCAAACTATTTCGTGTTCGCTAAGGCTGCGTTCAGACTTGGTGCCTGAGCACGGTGCCCGAGAACGATTCTTGATGGGCACTAATGTGAGCACACCTTTTTTTTTCAAGTACCCACGACAGAATTCGGGCACGGTGCTCGTGCCCGGGCAAGGTACAAGGTCTCGACCTTGTATTCGGGCACTGAACTGGGCACTGATTCCCTACGTGCACACGTTTTTCAATAGTTCCCTTGCATTTTACCCACAAACCACGCTTTGCGTACCCACAATTCCTTGGTATGCTTACATCAAAATGGCGTGGGATTTTCCAAGCGGGTCTCTCGGCCTCCAACTTGACTTCTGTCCGGTAAGGAAAACATTCAATCTTCTTGAAATGTCAGCGCAGGTTTCCGTGACAATCCGTGCTAATCGTCGTCTGTCGTCGTAGTCCATTTGGTCTCTTAAGTGTTTCATATAGAAACACAACATGAAAAAGGTAAAGAAACCGGCGTAGAAAGCAATAACAAAGCAGATCTATGTAACACGGAACGTATGATGCGATTTGCACACTTTAAATGTAGTTGGCACGTGCTCGGTTTGTTGAATGTGAACATATTGGGTACCAAGTGTCTGAACACAGCACCATTTTGTGCCAGTGCCCGGGCACTAGTGAACACAGCCTAAGCTTTGAAAGAGGGAAACGGATTGATCTCCTCAGTCGCTTGTGTATTTTCTCTCTATGAAAGGGAACGAGAAGTTCACAAATGTATTCACCCGAAACATTTCCGAGTTAGCGGCATTAACGTTAGTAATGTCGTGACAAAGAAACTTCTCAAATATTGCTGCAGACACTGAGGCACTCACGGAAACCGCAAATAAATTAAGTCAGTCTTTGAGGGGACTCATTCACCGATGTTCGATATAATATCGGTCAAGTTGAGACGTTTCTCGGTTGTATTAATCGATATCATTGCCGGTACTTTGAACAGGTTACCCACGGTGACAACATGATAAGAACGTGAGACATGACGTGACTATTTGATAATTAAATTAGTATTTGTTTATCAATGATATGAAACTTTGCCTCTTGAATGAAAAAAAATCATTCCTCTTCCATTTTTTTATAAGTTAATAACATTATTTCATTTTTCTCCTACAGGAAAAAAGCGAGTATATCTTCCTTTGTATGTTTTTGAGGAAACAAGGGTATCATGTTACAAACTTTGCGAGGAAAACAAAAGTATCAAGTTACAAAAAATAAAATTATCATGTTCGCTAGTTCAACGTATTAATGAATTTAAAATGAACAAAATTCAACGCAATACACCACAGTAAAATTTAAAACCATCTTACATCACTAGTTTAACTTCAATTCTACCCTTTCATCATTCAGAAGTTACGTTTATTCTAGCATAAGGGATTGGCGTCAATTTTTATTTACCACCAATGTTTAACTGTTTGGCCAAAGAAGACCTGAATAGCACGTCAAAATTAAATTTCTCGACAAGATCGATGACAGTTTTAGAGAAATAATTTTAAGAACACACAAGTAGTTTGAGACCTTTCACGGTCTCTGAAGTTCGCACTAAATTTTCGCAGGTTCTAATTGCTGCGGTTTTTGCATATTTTTTCCACGAGTCAGAAAAAAAAACAGTTCCTGCGAAAAAAAATTATTGAATATTTTCGCAAAAATTTCCTCACCGGCAAAGCTTCACTCCATTGGTCAAATTATACATGCAAACAACACCAGTGAAATCTTGTTGCTGCCATTTATTAAAACGTCTCTTTCAGAAACAAAACGATGAAATGAGAAACAAAACGTTCAGAAATAAAAAAAAATGTGTGTACAGGAAAGGATCGTCAAAAGGTATACCATTGAGAAGAGTAAAATTTTAGTTCTGCGCGGCTCTTAGCCGCTTCTCGGTAATCAATTGGTGTATATATATGTTTTTTCCTCTTTTAATACAGTGAATAGATTATCGCAATCTGTATTCTTAAGCTTTCAGAATATATAAACCTTATTCGTGTTCTTTTGAAAACATGGGACGGCAATTCTTGTCGTGTTTGCTGAAGGTGAAAATTACTGAAAAACTGCTGCCTGTCATTTCACAGAGTTGATAGCGTTGCGCCGATAGCAAAGCCTGTCAAGATAAAATATATATATCTATAATTAATTAATTGTATACGAGAAACAATATAAAGGTAAAATTTGGAAGTTTAAGTGCTGCTTGTCATTTCACAGGGTTGACAGTGCTGCGCTTTTTACAGGTTGACAGGATCAAATTTACATTGAAACTGGCTATGTCATTTTAAAACACCTTGCATGTAAAGCTTGCGAAGAATAAAATAATAAAATAAATTACATTAGTCACAAAATATTGCGCGAAATGTAGTATAGAGTTGCCGATTGATTAGACAACAGAGAAAATTTCTTCTGATATCGAAACGAAATGAGTGAAAATGTACTTCGAGCGTGTAAACTGAAAAAAAAAACCGCCGTTTTATCTTTCAGATGTGAGCCCGTTCCCAGAGCATTTGGTTTGCCTGTTTGTTCTAAGGAGAGCAAGCTGTCGAGCAAGCTGTTAAAGATAATTATAATCATAATCGAATTCTTACCGCGGGCTCAAATTAGAGGATCTTAACGTATATCATACAGAATAGCCCTTTTCACGGTTAGCTTTTCTCATTTGCATTACAATGTAATTCAACGTGGATGCGAGGCAATTTCGGGCTAAAACTGCAAAATAGCCCGAAATTGCCTCGCATAGATGCTAGATTTCATTGTAATACAAATGAGAAGGGTTAACCGTGAAAAGGGCTATTAGATATCAACTTAACATTCATTAACAATTGTGCAATTCGTACGGCCTTCGTGCTATGGCGTGTAGTGGCATTGTGTTATTTGTCCTAACTACAGCCGTGTTCTCTTTCAAGGAAAGCTCCGCCTTTTCTCGTTCATCATATTTCACAACGCGGGAAAATAAGCAGCTTAAGGGATACGTTGTCAAACAGTTTGATTCTCCCAGTTTGATATCTTGTGGCCAACAATGTATTAAAAACGCTTGGTGTACTTCTACAAACTACATTATGCCACCCGAGAAGGACGGCAAAGGAACTTGTGAACTGAACAAGCACGACTTCTCCCTCATCGACGAAAACGCCAATTTTGACGATGAGCAAGGAGTCACGTTCTCGATGCTGCTGGTAATTAGTAAAGTGCAAAACAGTTTAGATCCTAGCTAACGACGTTTTGAGGTAGTTAAATAAGCAGGCGACTTTATTCTTGATAACTTTAATAGTATATCTTCATCCATCGCGAGCGTGTGTTTTCCTATCTCCGGAATGACTGAATGATTTTATTCGAAAAAAGTTTTGCACGCGCCTAGAACGGTGCGGAAATTCAGCGGAGATTCAATCTACTCAGCCCTCGTCATTCAGTAATTATAAATTGTAAGATAACCATAAATTACTACGCGTTGAATTACAGGTGAAAGACTTATCTACGCAAGTGCCAGTTGAACAAACAAGAGGAGGTTGTTTGGTAATAGCAGAACCAGTATTTAACAAACAGACTTTAATTACAGGGATGGAAGGCAAGATTTTTAAGACCAGATACTGGAGATAGCGTGCAATAGCAGTGAATCGTGATCGGAGTATAACAAACTATTGAAGAACTGCTGTAACAAAAGTCAAACGAGTTAAAAAGAAAAGAAAGTGGATAAAAGAAGAGAATAGAGTGCTTAGGAAATTCTAGTGCGTATCTCTCCTGTGTTCGACAGTTCAAATGAAAGCTATTGGTTACTAATTCTACTTGTGTTAGGGATTTTTTTTGTTTAACACTTTCAATATGAAGTCGGAGATATTTTATTCAGTTTGAATCCCGCCACCTGTTCGACTTAATTAGGGAGCTTAAGCAAACCACGACGAAGACCGGAACAAGAACTTCACTAAACAAAAGGTTTAATGTGCACGCGCGTTATAAATCTTTGTACATTTGTTTGCCTTCTTCTGTAAAACAACAACGTGAAATGATCAAGCTCTACGTCGTCTACGGAAAGTGGAGGACGACAGCTAATTTTTCGTATTTCCATTTGCAAATGAACGCCGTCGTTGCATATTTAGCTTCAGCACCTTTTAAGAGCCATTGGCGTACCGAACAGATTTAGCAATCGCGAATTTCGCTTGTAGAATATATGTTTATTTTACACTAAGCGTCGTCCACGGCGTCGTTGCTTAAGCTCCCCAAATAGAAAGCTTGACGGCAACGGCAACGGCAACGGGAACGTCGCTAAACAAAAGATTTAATGGGCAGAACAATGGTTCTGCACGTGCGTTATAACTCGTTGTACATTTCTTTTCCGTCCTTTGCAAAACAACAACGTGAAATGACCAAATTCTGCGTTGTCTGAAGAACGTGAACTAAAAAAATTCTAAAAATTTCTATTTCAAATTTATTGCGGTGTCTCTGATTCAGTTTCGCGATAGCTTTGACAGTGATAAACAAAGTTAATGACTTTAGGGTATCCCGAGATTCGTAGGTAAAATATTCACTGGTTATTGCCTCTCCCCAGGCTCCTTGTGATCTCCATCCGTGTAAGAACGCAGAGGCCTGTTATCCAGCAGATGTAAAGTACGACTTCAAAAGGGAGTACGCCTCAGGTCGCTGTGGAAAAACGAACGATAAGGGTAGGAACCTAGTTACAAATCAGTTCCCTACCCTCTACAGACGAGCGCTAAACATTTTTCACGGTAGTTTTGTTCTCGGGTGAAATGAATGCTGAAGTTAAGCTGATCGATTCTGAACAACCCAAAACTCGTACAATCGCTGCCTCCACGATATGGACATTAATCTCCACTCGTTAGTTGATGTTAAAGGATCTTCTCCATCTTTAACCATCCTTGTGATTTATTATTATCCTTTTGATGTTTTTCCATCATTTTTTTTTTATTTAAACATATTTTCTATTGTTTGCCCCAAAAGCGCCTAGGCTTATCAAGGGGGCTTATCAAGGGGGCTTTCACTAGATGATTGCTAATAGTTAAAGGACTCAGTGGAGTCCAATTCAGTCTGTAATCATACGAGTGATTAACAAAATCGGACGACCGCGCGGCGGGAGTGCGATTTGTTGATCGCGAGTATGATACAAACTGAATTGGACTACACGATGTCCTGTTACCAATTAATCATAACAATTACAATTTCTCAGAAAAGTTCATTTGAAAAAGCACTTTTAAAGCGCATTTTTAAATGTCATAATTAAAATATGGAGAATAGCTTACAAAATAGCTATTGATATTATTTCAAAAAAGTGACCGGAGACTAAACCTGCACAATTTCACAGTCAATCTCTTGAGCTTGAATTGGTTACTATAGTGATTATAATCAATGTTGTGATTGGTGGATTTAGTGGGGAGGACTTAAAATGATTGGTTCATGTGGCTGTCCGATTGCAGCCAATTGTCCTATTATCCGCAGTTTATGCACCAATCATATTTGAGGAAACTGTAATTGTTATGATTAATTCTTTTAAGATGATTTTCATTATGGTGCATGATTACATTCAAACAGCGTCGATCTTGTGTTTACTTAGTGATTTCACTTCTGTTTTTATTTTCTTTAGCTTACAAGAGCTGCGCGGAGCTGTTGGACGCTGGCTTCACCAAGGATGGTGTCTACCAAATCCTGAGTGATTACCAGTCGGAAAAGATTGATGTCTACTGTGACCAGTCCAGCTGGGGAGGAGGTAACTAAAATCACAACAGCTGTGATCCTCAGACGATCTCTCAGCGAATGGCTGTGAGCCATCTTAACCACGTCTGAGAATCAGAATAAAAAAAGTCCAACTGTTTTATTTTAGCTTTGCGCATAAGTTTTGTTGATTGATGGCACTTTTTTTGTCAGTTGCAGAGATAACTGGTAAATGACCTGATAGTTTTTGAATAGGGTGTCTTTGACAGAAGAAGATTAAATTTAAACAGAGCAATTGTCATGTTGAATTAGCTTCGCTCCCTAGAAAAAAGCTCTAGGGTCCCAGAGGAGTCTTGACACCAGGTGCCAGCTGAGAAAAGGGGCTGCGCCAGGCAATAAATGTAAGACCTCATGCTCAACGTGCAGTTTTAACAAAAAAACCTACTAACGCTCCCAGTTTCTTGTGGTAACCTTTTAGCTTTTTACAAAGGCTCTTTCTTACAATTGCAAACACACCTTGACTGACTGAATCTTCTTTTAAGCTTTTCGAAATTAGAATCTGAAGGTTGCAGTGTAACTACAATTATCTAAGTTCGTAGTTTATAATTCTCCTTTCCGACAGGTTGGACCATGGTATTCAAGCATGTGTCTGGTGTCTCCGCTGACACATATCAACTGTGGACGTCAGCAGATTCTTTGAACGAGAACAAAACAGAAGCACTGAACGTCAAGTCCTCATTTAAAGGAAATTACAAGAACGGCTTTCTGCAAAACTGGCAAACCACTAATCCTAAGGAGGTAGCCTCCTGAACATATTATAATAACTCCAATAAGTGCACAGTGAGCCTGGAATTGCCAAGGTCACATCTTTGTAGAAGAA
>JAHPZR010024087.1:0-25000 GCA_019787425.1 Platygyra sinensis | reverse complement strand
AGTCGTTTTAAACCAGTTTTTATTAATAGATGTCTTTTTAATAGTAACTATTATTTGTTTTCCCTTATTCATTTTATTGCCAAGTAAATTGTTGCACATCTGTTAGCACATGCAATGAATTCCTAATAAAGACCTTTATCATCATCATCATCATCATCATCATCATCATCATCATCATCATCATCATCATCATCATCATCATCATCTCATCATCATCATCATCATCATCATTATCATTATCATTGTTAACTATATTTTAGGTAAACGATATATTTCATACACTGTTACACACGAACGTTAAGTGCTTTTCCCTGTGATAGAACACAACATTTAAGACCCATACATTCTAGCATTGTCAGCATGATATAATCCGTTCTGGAGTTCAGATTCATTCGTGCGATACCACACTCTCGTCCTAACGGGTGATAGCAGTTATATTTCATTTAATACAGTTCTCCCTCATAGTGCAAAGAACGCTTTTGTAACAGTGTATCTTTTGGAAGACTTGGAATCATCCCTAGCTCGGTTCAATAATGTCGTGTGCTGTTTTAATGATGATGATTACTCTTTATTTCCATAGGGTGCATAATTACAGTCAAGACTGTAGTCTCCCTTATGGCCCTATAAAACTAAGTTACAACATTTCTAGTTACAGACATTTAAAATACTAAAATAACAAAATACGAAAATATTATAAAAGTAGAGATCACATAAAAATTAACATCACAATAAAAAAAACTAAAATATTCTGTCAGTTTTGAAGCTATCAGGTGTGAACTTACGCATGCAATTTCGTTTTTACGAAAAATTATTGCGTGACTAGTACTTGGAAGATTCGCGAATGTGCTAATTTCGTCTCGAATCTTCTAGCATATTTAATTAGTGTCGCATCACAGTGTATTTTTAGTTGTTTACGTCTGTTGCTGTAAATAGTTTATATTGTAATGTTACTGTCGTGTAATCGACAGAGGTCGTGTTTGTGAAGTGTAACAGAGAGGTTACGTGGATATCTAGGCAGAGGCCGTGTGTTTATACAAGAGTGACGGAAGTCAAGTGTGGTTACAAGCCTGGCGTGTGCTTGTTGTGAAGTCCTGTGTGGAAATACTGCGTTCGTGTGGAATAAATATCCTGGTTGTGTTTTCCGACATCCCTGAGTTCTGTTTTGACTACAAAATAACTTCCACTAAAAACATCGAACTCGCTGTAGTGTTGTAACTGGGTTGCCTGTGTAACCCCAGCCCCAGGGCATTGTGGGAGAGCAATAAAGATGGCGGTCTGAAAACGTGCGTGTGTTTGTGTGAAGCATATGCCATCTGTTTGCATCAAGGACTAGTCTGGCGTTCAGACATTACATTGGCGACGAGGATTGCGAGAATAATCCTTTCTAGTGAATTGGCGGCGACAAGTATTCCACCGATGGATATTACGCGCTCCAAATCGGAATTAAGTGAACGATGGCGTGTTTGGCTGCGAGGATTTACCTATTTTGCCGACGGGAAAGCACATCTTCAGAACGCCGCGAGAAAGAAGAGCGAACTACTTTATCGAGCTGGCTCCGGAGTACAGGACATTTTCGAGAATCTGACAATCGTTCCTCCTCCCGAAGGCCAAGAGGGTGATGACGTTTATCAGCAAACCGTTCGAACATTGAATACATATTTTCAAGTGCAAGAAAATGCTGCATACGAAAGACATGTTCTTCGCCAGCTACGCCAAGAACCCGGAGAAGATGTCAACTCATTTGTGCTTCGACTTCGCAAACAAGCAAGACATTGTGGCTATGGGCAAGCGGAACTTGAATTCGCCGTGAGAGATCAGTTGTTGGAGAAAATCTCTTCCCTGGAATTACGGACCAAGCTGTTTGAGGAGCCAAATATACAGCTTACTGCAGCAATAGATAAGGCGAGAGCGTGGGAAACGGCACGGCTTCAGGCGAGCAGTATTCCTGACGGAGAGGGAGGACAGAGTAACGTGAACATGGTAAAGGACCGTGATGGCAAGAAAACCTCAATTGGATCTGGTAAGCACATCTCTACCTCTGGCAATCTTGGATTGAGCAGCATAAATTTAAAAGGGCTTACATTTTGACTATTTTTGCAGTGAATTAATGGACGCATATGTACATGCCAGAACGAAATTTACAGCATGGCATTATTTTGGGGGATCCCGCTGGTAGAGAATTTTAATGATGTCTTCACCTGCAGAGCATTAAGCTCTTCACTTCGTCAAAGTGTGGACTGCTGCGGGCAGTTCCGGTTCTTTACTGCAGAACAAAAATGAAAAGCAGACTACTGATTTCAGCGTTGAGATCAAAAAGGAAAACGCCATTCTTCTTTACTTTGAAAAACCTTTCAAACAAGCAGCTATTGTTTTTTGTACTTCATAGGCACTTAAATGTGGAAATCTTCTCTAAATTATTGGTCAATTTTTCATTTCAGTCTGATCCACAGCGAAAAGTGGTAAGAACAGCGCAAATTGTCAAGCTGAAGGCTTTAAGTCGCGAGACACTTTCACATATATGACATTTTAGTAATGAGGCATCTTATACCGAGCATTTCTGTTTGCGACACGTCTCCTACATGACGCAGCTTAATTTAAAGTTGCCATGAACTAAAATATTTTTCTGACAAAGATATAAGAAGAAAAACGCGACCTCTTCAATCCTATATTTTTCCAATGAGAGCCATCAACAATGAGAGCCATCAAGTTAAAATTGTGGTGAATCATATCATGAGCGCGGCAATGATTTGTATTTTTCGTGCGCAAATTATAATAGTTACGGTCGATGCCTTTTAAGTAAAGCGACTCCTCTATGATATTGGTGGTTTGCATCGAAAATGAAAATCGTAACCATTCAATAAATTTAGTCAAGAATCGGGTATATGATAGATAACTGATAGACAAAAAACATCGCCGAGATTTAGGTCTGTGCGGTTTTTCATTGCCACGTTATTTGGTAAACAGTTTTACCTAAATTTATAGAGCTTTGTATGGAAACGCCATGTTGGTGCCCTTCTGAGCGGCACCAATATGGCGGCCGGAAACCAACAGAAACATCTGTCATTGAGTTTTGCCACTGAAACGAAAAATTATTACTCTAGAGTTCTGAGACATTGAAAGTAATATTTCTTCTAGTGCAAGAACTGTGCAGTTGCCAAAAACGTAAGCGATAACTGCTCTTTTGACCTACGCGTGATCCTTCTCGGACCGCCATTTAATGTCACGCAACGGATAAACTTGGAAATTCAAGTGTCTTCTATAAGAAAATGAGGAAACCTATCGAGCTTAAACGTCGTAAAACGCCAAGTTTTGATAACGTCTTATGTCTGATGACACTAAAACGCCAGTAGGATTGCTAATTTGTAGTTTTGGAAAATAATGACTTCACATGAAAACAAAGAATTGCCTTTCTTGCGATGTAATCTCTAATTTCGCCGCATCAATAAGCATCACCTGGGAGTAAAAGAAGATAGAAGAGAGATTTTGGAAGAACTTTTAGACCACTTTCCTGGATGCAAGCGAAATACGCTCATACTTAATCGATCAATATAACTTATTTTAACCTAACACCAGTTTTGTCGCCATATTTTGTAATCAATCTCATTAGGTCGGGAAAAAAGGATATTTTCCACATTTTTAGTGCAGAGTGTACTATTGGGATGGTTTAGTGCGGCTGCTGTTCGCTTAGGCGCTAATGCAATAAGGCTACAACGCCATAAGGTGTAAACTCTATTGTTTGGTTAATTAATTAATTCCAATTAATTAATTAGCCTTGTTCTGAAAGGGGTGGGATAGGTACCTTTAATTGCTACGTAAAACATGTTACACTCACATTACCTCTTGGATAACATCACAAAAACTATATATGGTACCAATATTCTTTTGTTATCCTAGTGGTACTATTGTCTTAAGAACAAAAGCAATTTGCTCGAAGCGAATGCGCAGATTGATTAGCATTAGTGTTACAAATTTTCTTTCTAAGCTTAAGAGGTCTGCTTGTGACCCGGATGAGCTCCCATACTGGCTTCCAGTTTTAGAGAATTTGCCCATGATCTTGCCCCTGTTGTTACCGATGGGTTAAACAGCTCGCTGCGACAACATAAAGTACCACACTCTTGGAAGATGGCAGACATCAAGCCTTTCCCAAAGGAGTCTTCATTGACTAGCTGTTCCCTGCAGCTTCGGCCAATTCACTATATCAACATCCATAGTTTGAACTCATCACTTGCCCCCCGAAACACCCGTTTCCACAAAGGAGTCTCCATTGACTAGCTGTACCCAGCTTCTGCCAATTTCTGTGACTGCTGTTGTCATGAGATGTTTTGAACGATTGCTTTATAGGCTTGAATTTTCCAGTATTTGCAACGGTTTTATAGATTTAGTTCAGTTTGCCTATCGTCGTAGCCATAACTCTACTACGGCATCAGTTAAACAAAGTGGCTTAATGGTAGGGCCGATTTTGTCAGAATTTTTTCCTTTGACTTTAGTAAGTCCTTCGACTCTGTATCACACAATATCTTCTGTAGTAAATTGAAGCAAGTTAACAATAATCCACATATCAGTAATTGGCTTATTAGTTTTTCAGATCAGAGAGAGCAGAGAATTGTTGCCGATGGTTATCGTACTGAATATGTTTCGGTAAATAGGGGTGTTCTCAAGGTACAGTCCTATGACCGCTCTTATTTTCTATTTTTAGTAACGATATTAAAGCTGTTAATACTAATAAGAATCTTCTAGTTAAATTTGCAGATGATATAACTGTTAGTTTGCCGATTGAGGCAAATGTAGCTTAGATGAGTCTGCAACGGAAGTCCTATCCTTTATTGAATGGTCCGAGAACAACTGCATGAAAGTTAATATGAAGAAAACATGGGAACATCTTTTACGCCGGAGAGACTACCAGGACACGTCCTCGACATCATAGGGGGGAAATGAAAACTGAAACTATTGGGCGTTACCTTTGAGCAAGTGCCAGTCCAATGGGACACTCCTGCCCATTGATTATACTTAGTAAGGCTAGCAGTAGGTTGAATATTATACGAATAAGTAAATACTATGTCTACTATATTGAGAGGGTGTGAATGGGGTTAACCGACAAGCGACAAAAGGCTAGAAAATATTACTGACTACCGACAAAACGAGGAAAAAAGTACTGACTAGTGACAGAAAAATTAACTGGCATTGACAACCGATAAAGGTCGAAAATTTTTACCGGCAACCGACAAGGTAATGAAATTTTAACCGAAACCGACAAGTGGACCCCCCCCCCCCCCTTCCCCCCATTCAGACCCTCTATTGAGAATTTGGACTTACTCAAGTATTCAAAGTTTGAACCTTTCAGTTTTTACATATGCTATTGAGGTCTGGGGGTGCGCTTTTCATAGTAAGTATTTAAGTAGAATTGATAAGCTATTTGCCAGGTGTTATAGTTTGGGTTACTGCTTAAAGCAGGATAATAGAGTGATAGAGGTATGAAGTTATGGCGAAGGATCTCTTCCAACACTACGTTGAATTGAGCAATCTTTTACCTCCTCAGAGAATACGGCAGCTGAGAACTAGGTCGCATAATTATATTCTACCTAATGTCCGGACAAAGTCGTTTTAAATCAGTTTTTATTAATTGATGTAACTATATTATTTGTTTTCCCTTATTCATTTTATTGCCATGTAAATTGTTGCAAGTCTGTTTGCGCATACAATGAATTCTTAATAAAAACCTTTATTAGTAGTATCATTATCATTATCATTATCATTATTATTACCATTACCATTATCACTATCACTATCACTATCACTATCACTATCACTATCACTATCACTATCACTATCACTATCACTATCACTATCACTATCACTATCACTATCACTATCACTATCACTATCACTATCACTATCAATATCACTATCATTATCATTATCATCATTAAGTATATGTTAGGTAAACGATATATTTCATACACAGTTACAAACGAACGTTAAGTGCTTTTCCTTGTGATAGAACACAACATTTAAGACGCATACATTCTAACATTGTCAGCATGATACAATCCGTTCTCGAGTTCAGATTCATGCGCGCGATACCACACTCTCGTCCTAACGGGCGATAGCAGTTATATTTCATTTAATATCAGTTCTCCCTCATAGTGCAAAGAACGCTTTTGTAACAGTGTATCTTTTGGAAGACTTGGAATCATATATCATCCCTAGCTCGGTTAAAAAATGTCGTGCGCTGTTTTCAAACTATTTCGTGTTCGCTAAGGCTGCGTTCAGACTTGGTGCCTGAGCACGGTGCCCGAGAACGATTCTTGATGGGCACTAATGTGAGCACACCTTTTTTTTTCAAGTACCCACGACAGAATTCGGGCACGGTGCTCGTGCCCGGGCAAGGTACAAGGTCTCGACCTTGTATTCGGGCACTGAACTGGGCACTGATTCCCTACGTGCACACGTTTTTCAATAGTTCCCTTGCATTTTACCCACAAACCACGCTTTGCGTACCCACAATTCCTTGGTATGCTTACATCAAAATGGCGTGGGATTTTCCAAGCGGGTCTCTCGGCCTCCAACTTGACTTCTGTCCGGTAAGGAAAACATTCAATCTTCTTGAAATGTCAGCGCAGGTTTCCGTGACAATCCGTGCTAATCGTCGTCTGTCGTCGTAGTCCATTTGGTCTCTTAAGTGTTTCATATAGAAACACAACATGAAAAAGGTAAAGAAACCGGCGTAGAAAGCAATAACAAAGCAGATCTATGTAACACGGAACGTATGATGCGATTTGCACACTTTAAATGTAGTTGGCACGTGCTCGGTTTGTTGAATGTGAACATATTGGGTACCAAGTGTCTGAACACAGCACCATTTTGTGCCAGTGCCCGGGCACTAGTGAACACAGCCTAAGCTTTGAAAGAGGGAAACGGATTGATCTCCTCAGTCGCTTGTGTATTTTCTCTCTATGAAAGGGAACGAGAAGTTCACAAATGTATTCACCCGAAACATTTCCGAGTTAGCGGCATTAACGTTAGTAATGTCGTGACAAAGAAACTTCTCAAATATTGCTGCAGACACTGAGGCACTCACGGAAACCGCAAATAAATTAAGTCAGTCTTTGAGGGGACTCATTCACCGATGTTCGATATAATATCGGTCAAGTTGAGACGTTTCTCGGTTGTATTAATCGATATCATTGCCGGTACTTTGAACAGGTTACCCACGGTGACAACATGATAAGAACGTGAGACATGACGTGACTATTTGATAATTAAATTAGTATTTGTTTATCAATGATATGAAACTTTGCCTCTTGAATGAAAAAAAATCATTCCTCTTCCATTTTTTTATAAGTTAATAACATTATTTCATTTTTCTCCTACAGGAAAAAAGCGAGTATATCTTCCTTTGTATGTTTTTGAGGAAACAAGGGTATCATGTTACAAACTTTGCGAGGAAAACAAAAGTATCAAGTTACAAAAAATAAAATTATCATGTTCGCTAGTTCAACGTATTAATGAATTTAAAATGAACAAAATTCAACGCAATACACCACAGTAAAATTTAAAACCATCTTACATCACTAGTTTAACTTCAATTCTACCCTTTCATCATTCAGAAGTTACGTTTATTCTAGCATAAGGGATTGGCGTCAATTTTTATTTACCACCAATGTTTAACTGTTTGGCCAAAGAAGACCTGAATAGCACGTCAAAATTAAATTTCTCGACAAGATCGATGACAGTTTTAGAGAAATAATTTTAAGAACACACAAGTAGTTTGAGACCTTTCACGGTCTCTGAAGTTCGCACTAAATTTTCGCAGGTTCTAATTGCTGCGGTTTTTGCATATTTTTTCCACGAGTCAGAAAAAAAAACAGTTCCTGCGAAAAAAAATTATTGAATATTTTCGCAAAAATTTCCTCACCGGCAAAGCTTCACTCCATTGGTCAAATTATACATGCAAACAACACCAGTGAAATCTTGTTGCTGCCATTTATTAAAACGTCTCTTTCAGAAACAAAACGATGAAATGAGAAACAAAACGTTCAGAAATAAAAAAAAAATGTGTGTACAGGAAAGGATCGTCAAAAGGTATACCATTGAGAAGAGTAAAATTTTAGTTCTGCGCGGCTCTTAGCCGCTTCTCGGTAATCAATTGGTGTATATATATGTTTTTTCCTCTTTTAATACAGTGAATAGATTATCGCAATCTGTATTCTTAAGCTTTCAGAATATATAAACCTTATTCGTGTTCTTTTGAAAACATGGGACGGCAATTCTTGTCGTGTTTGCTGAAGGTGAAAATTACTGAAAAACTGCTGCCTGTCATTTCACAGAGTTGATAGCGTTGCGCCGATAGCAAAGCCTGTCAAGATAAAATATATATATCTATAATTAATTAATTGTATACGAGAAACAATATAAAGGTAAAATTTGGAAGTTTAAGTGCTGCTTGTCATTTCACAGGGTTGACAGTGCTGCGCTTTTTACAGGTTGACAGGATCAAATTTACATTGAAACTGGCTATGTCATTTTAAAACACCTTGCATGTAAAGCTTGCGAAGAATAAAATAATAAAATAAATTACATTAGTCACAAAATATTGCGCGAAATGTAGTATAGAGTTGCCGATTGATTAGACAACAGAGAAAATTTCTTCTGATATCGAAACGAAATGAGTGAAAATGTACTTCGAGCGTGTAAACTGAAAAAAAAAACCGCCGTTTTATCTTTCAGATGTGAGCCCGTTCCCAGAGCATTTGGTTTGCCTGTTTGTTCTAAGGAGAGCAAGCTGTCGAGCAAGCTGTTAAAGATAATTATAATCATAATCGAATTCTTACCGCGGGCTCAAATTAGAGGATCTTAACGTATATCATACAGAATAGCCCTTTTCACGGTTAGCTTTTCTCATTTGCATTACAATGTAATTCAACGTGGATGCGAGGCAATTTCGGGCTAAAACTGCAAAATAGCCCGAAATTGCCTCGCATAGATGCTAGATTTCATTGTAATACAAATGAGAAGGGTTAACCGTGAAAAGGGCTATTAGATATCAACTTAACATTCATTAACAATTGTGCAATTCGTACGGCCTTCGTGCTATGGCGTGTAGTGGCATTGTGTTATTTGTCCTAACTACAGCCGTGTTCTCTTTCAAGGAAAGCTCCGCCTTTTCTCGTTCATCATATTTCACAACGCGGGAAAATAAGCAGCTTAAGGGATACGTTGTCAAACAGTTTGATTCTCCCAGTTTGATATCTTGTGGCCAACAATGTATTAAAAACGCTTGGTGTACTTCTACAAACTACATTATGCCACCCGAGAAGGACGGCAAAGGAACTTGTGAACTGAACAAGCACGACTTCTCCCTCATCGACGAAAACGCCAATTTTGACGATGAGCAAGGAGTCACGTTCTCGATGCTGCTGGTAATTAGTAAAGTGCAAAACAGTTTAGATCCTAGCTAACGACGTTTTGAGGTAGTTAAATAAGCAGGCGACTTTATTCTTGATAACTTTAATAGTATATCTTCATCCATCGCGAGCGTGTGTTTTCCTATCTCCGGAATGACTGAATGATTTTATTCGAAAAAAGTTTTGCACGCGCCTAGAACGGTGCGGAAATTCAGCGGAGATTCAATCTACTCAGCCCTCGTCATTCAGTAATTATAAATTGTAAGATAACCATAAATTACTACGCGTTGAATTACAGGTGAAAGACTTATCTACGCAAGTGCCAGTTGAACAAACAAGAGGAGGTTGTTTGGTAATAGCAGAACCAGTATTTAACAAACAGACTTTAATTACAGGGATGGAAGGCAAGATTTTTAAGACCAGATACTGGAGATAGCGTGCAATAGCAGTGAATCGTGATCGGAGTATAACAAACTATTGAAGAACTGCTGTAACAAAAGTCAAACGAGTTAAAAAGAAAAGAAAGTGGATAAAAGAAGAGAATAGAGTGCTTAGGAAATTCTAGTGCGTATCTCTCCTGTGTTCGACAGTTCAAATGAAAGCTATTGGTTACTAATTCTACTTGTGTTAGGGATTTTTTTTGTTTAACACTTTCAATATGAAGTCGGAGATATTTTATTCAGTTTGAATCCCGCCACCTGTTCGACTTAATTAGGGAGCTTAAGCAAACCACGACGAAGACCGGAACAAGAACTTCACTAAACAAAAGGTTTAATGTGCACGCGCGTTATAAATCTTTGTACATTTGTTTGCCTTCTTCTGTAAAACAACAACGTGAAATGATCAAGCTCTACGTCGTCTACGGAAAGTGGAGGACGACAGCTAATTTTTCGTATTTCCATTTGCAAATGAACGCCGTCGTTGCATATTTAGCTTCAGCACCTTTTAAGAGCCATTGGCGTACCGAACAGATTTAGCAATCGCGAATTTCGCTTGTAGAATATATGTTTATTTTACACTAAGCGTCGTCCACGGCGTCGTTGCTTAAGCTCCCCAAATAGAAAGCTTGACGGCAACGGCAACGGCAACGGGAACGTCGCTAAACAAAAGATTTAATGGGCAGAACAATGGTTCTGCACGTGCGTTATAACTCGTTGTACATTTCTTTTCCGTCCTTTGCAAAACAACAACGTGAAATGACCAAATTCTGCGTTGTCTGAAGAACGTGAACTAAAAAAATTCTAAAAATTTCTATTTCAAATTTATTGCGGTGTCTCTGATTCAGTTTCGCGATAGCTTTGACAGTGATAAACAAAGTTAATGACTTTAGGGTATCCCGAGATTCGTAGGTAAAATATTCACTGGTTATTGCCTCTCCCCAGGCTCCTTGTGATCTCCATCCGTGTAAGAACGCAGAGGCCTGTTATCCAGCAGATGTAAAGTACGACTTCAAAAGGGAGTACGCCTCAGGTCGCTGTGGAAAAACGAACGATAAGGGTAGGAACCTAGTTACAAATCAGTTCCCTACCCTCTACAGACGAGCGCTAAACATTTTTCACGGTAGTTTTGTTCTCGGGTGAAATGAATGCTGAAGTTAAGCTGATCGATTCTGAACAACCCAAAACTCGTACAATCGCTGCCTCCACGATATGGACATTAATCTCCACTCGTTAGTTGATGTTAAAGGATCTTCTCCATCTTTAACCATCCTTGTGATTTATTATTATCCTTTTGATGTTTTTCCATCATTTTTTTTTTATTTAAACATATTTTCTATTGTTTGCCCCAAAAGCGCCTAGGCTTATCAAGGGGGCTTATCAAGGGGGCTTTCACTAGATGATTGCTAATAGTTAAAGGACTCAGTGGAGTCCAATTCAGTCTGTAATCATACGAGTGATTAACAAAATCGGACGACCGCGCGGCGGGAGTGCGATTTGTTGATCGCGAGTATGATACAAACTGAATTGGACTACACGATGTCCTGTTACCAATTAATCATAACAATTACAATTTCTCAGAAAAGTTCATTTGAAAAAGCACTTTTAAAGCGCATTTTTAAATGTCATAATTAAAATATGGAGAATAGCTTACAAAATAGCTATTGATATTATTTCAAAAAAGTGACCGGAGACTAAACCTGCACAATTTCACAGTCAATCTCTTGAGCTTGAATTGGTTACTATAGTGATTATAATCAATGTTGTGATTGGTGGATTTAGTGGGGAGGACTTAAAATGATTGGTTCATGTGGCTGTCCGATTGCAGCCAATTGTCCTATTATCCGCAGTTTATGCACCAATCATATTTGAGGAAACTGTAATTGTTATGATTAATTCTTTTAAGATGATTTTCATTATGGTGCATGATTACATTCAAACAGCGTCGATCTTGTGTTTACTTAGTGATTTCACTTCTGTTTTTATTTTCTTTAGCTTACAAGAGCTGCGCGGAGCTGTTGGACGCTGGCTTCACCAAGGATGGTGTCTACCAAATCCTGAGTGATTACCAGTCGGAAAAGATTGATGTCTACTGTGACCAGTCCAGCTGGGGAGGAGGTAACTAAAATCACAACAGCTGTGATCCTCAGACGATCTCTCAGCGAATGGCTGTGAGCCATCTTAACCACGTCTGAGAATCAGAATAAAAAAAGTCCAACTGTTTTATTTTAGCTTTGCGCATAAGTTTTGTTGATTGATGGCACTTTTTTTGTCAGTTGCAGAGATAACTGGTAAATGACCTGATAGTTTTTGAATAGGGTGTCTTTGACAGAAGAAGATTAAATTTAAACAGAGCAATTGTCATGTTGAATTAGCTTCGCTCCCTAGAAAAAAGCTCTAGGGTCCCAGAGGAGTCTTGACACCAGGTGCCAGCTGAGAAAAGGGGCTGCGCCAGGCAATAAATGTAAGACCTCATGCTCAACGTGCAGTTTTAACAAAAAAACCTACTAACGCTCCCAGTTTCTTGTGGTAACCTTTTAGCTTTTTACAAAGGCTCTTTCTTACAATTGCAAACACACCTTGACTGACTGAATCTTCTTTTAAGCTTTTCGAAATTAGAATCTGAAGGTTGCAGTGTAACTACAATTATCTAAGTTCGTAGTTTATAATTCTCCTTTCCGACAGGTTGGACCATGGTATTCAAGCATGTGTCTGGTGTCTCCGCTGACACATATCAACTGTGGACGTCAGCAGATTCTTTGAACGAGAACAAAACAGAAGCACTGAACGTCAAGTCCTCATTTAAAGGAAATTACAAGAACGGCTTTCTGCAAAACTGGCAAACCACTAATCCTAAGGAGGTAGCCTCCTGAACATATTATAATAACTCCAATAAGTGCACAGTGAGCCTGGAATTGCCAAGGTCACATCTTTGTAGAAGAATCATTGTTTACAAAAATTTTCTTCATTAGCAAAGGCGACACCGCCCCTTCTGCTGGAGCTACAAAAACATAACTTCTAAGTTTTAAAAAGGCACGGCACGGCTAACTGTCGCAAGGAATTTGAGCGTGATGGATTGAATACTTTTTGAAGCTTTTACAAGAATGTATGAGCTCATTAGCGCTTTGGCACCAAGATAAGAAATTTTGCACTGTTTGAAAGGCAATTCCTCCTCGATTATTACAGAAAAATTTCACCGAATTTACTCATTACTAATTAAGTTTTACAAGCTCTTTAAACGTTTGTGGCCAATTCTTCTCCAGCGTAATGCCTTCTTGTGCAAAATCGTATTAATATGAAATTTGTAAACTTTTAGAGCAACGATCGTTCTGTAAGAACAAATCATTTAGTCGTTTATACATATTTCTCTCTCTGTTTCCAGGCGCGAGTGGCATTGTATAATAACGAATCCAAGACTGAAATTCTTTCCCTTGTGTTCAACGCTACCAAGTCCAGCAAGTTAAGCTGGTTTTCTAGAGATCGTCTAACTCATTCACCATGGACTGACCTATATAATGAAACGCTTAATGGCTTCTCTATCGAAGGGACCCTTGGCAGAAATTTCTACATTTTTAAGAGTCATGGCGGCTGCTCACAAGATTTTGGATGGCTTGTAGTAACTACCAATGATTGTTTTTGGGAGACTCGCTTCCCTTCGAGAACGGTCCTTTACAGTAACCGCACAACCTTCACACACTGGAGCGATTATGGTACGTAAAGTGAATAAACAAAAACATGTCTACTGTTTCAAACCTTTATTGAAGGGAATATCTTAGTAAAGACCTCCAAATTGGTGAAGAATGCTTCCAAATCCTTGTTGTGTCTCACATCCAGGATCGAGTTATGGACCACCCAAGGCAGTCCCTTGTAGGGAGTCCGGGCCCCATCTTTCCCCGGAAATTCTAGGCAGTCTGTGGAAAAGTCAGCGTGTTACAAGGTCTCTTTTTGTTCAAATTAGGAGTTTTAACTGAATCCCTCCTAAATCCGCTCTAGATTTGGAAGAGGAATATAGACCAATGTGCAGCCTTATCGATCATTAGGAGTATAACGCGCCCAGTGCTCCACTTGATAACGTTACGTTAGCTTCTGACACAATAAATACTTCTAAAACAAAGGCCAAATTACAAATAAAGAGCATTGTACGTCTATGTAGCCTTTCTCCCAAACTTCAGTTATCGATAACAACCGTTATTTTTTTTTTTTTCCGCAGGAAATGTTGGTAGAGCAGATACGTTGGTAGTGTATATTCGCTGAGGCAAGTGATGCCGACAAAACAACGTGAGAAGATTACAGCTGTTTCTATTGACTGGTTAGGGAGTGCATCGCAGGCGGGTTATGGCTGGTTTATAACTTTGCATATGGCTGTTGCGCCTGAAATTTGAATTGACAATCAGGATTAAGGATGCGGGAAAAAACTTTACTGACTTGACGTCAATGTATGTTAACAAGAAAGACATCAAAGTCACACAACCTTTCTAACTCCATGGCATTGAATATTCACGAAAAAAGATTTGTAATCCAAAAACTATATCAGATTGTAAAAAGTGAAAAAATATTAACCATTTGGAGTCTCAAAACTTTTAATTTGGCGCCAAAAAATTAGTCCCAAGCACCTGTTTATATGTCTTATATAGTTTGTCGAGTGTCGCCATGTAGGAAATATATAGCTGTGTGAAAAACAGACGATCATAAGCGTCATTTGTCACCTATATATATTGAAAGGCAAAAAAAAACCAAAATACCCATGAAATTACGAAATAGTTTTACTTGGGTTTTGTCAAAACTAAACTGAATTAGTATAGGTAATCAAATGATTTAAAGTGCAATTTTGGAATTATAAGCACGAGTAAATTTTTCAAAGATTACAAAAAATTGCACGAGCCCGTAGGGCGAGTGCAATTTGTAGTCTTTGAAAAATTTAATTGAGAACACCAAATTGAGAACATTTTACGATTTTAAGCCATCATATTCAGTAATTGTAGAAGTAGCTACGTTTGGAGACACGAAACATGAAAAGAACCGATAAACTGAGCAGGATCGCAATAGCTAGTGGACAGCTGTTTCGTCCTTGTTGGGACTCATCAGCATTGTGTAGCAGAAATATGTAACGTCAGCCAAAGGGCCAACGCACATAAATTGCAAAGTGAACCGTTCACTATATCAACTTCCATAGTTTGAACTCATCACTTGCCCCCTGAAACACGCGTTGTCACAAAGGAGTCTCCACTGACTAGCTGTACCCAGCTTCTGCCAATTTCTGTGACTGCTGTTGTCATGAGATGTTTTGAACGATTGCTTTATAGGTTTGAATTTTCCAGTATTTGCAACGATTTTATAGATTTAGATCAGTTTGCCTATCGTGGTGGCCATAACTCTACTATGGCATTTAATAACTAAATATCAACATACATGGTTAAAGTGGTAACGCCGATTTTGTCAGAATTTTTTCCTTTGCCTTTAGTGAGGCCTTCGACTGTGTATCACACAATATCCTCTGCAGTAAATAGAAGCAAATTAACATTAATCCATATATTATTAATCGGCTTATTAGTTTTTTAGATCAGAGAAAGCAGAGAGTTGTTGTCATTGGTTACCGTACTGAATATGTTTCTATGAATAGGGGTGATCCTCTAGGTACAGTCCTGGGCCCCGTCTTACTTTTTATTTTCATTAACGATATCAAAGCTGTTAATCATAATCATAATCATAATCATAATCATAATCATAATGCTACTAATAATAATAACAATTATAATAATTATAATAATTATAATAATTATAATTATAATAATAACGATAACGATAACGATAACGATAATAATAATAATAATAATAATAATAATAATAATAATAATAATAATAATAATAATAATAATAATAATAATAAGAATCTTCTAGTTTAAAATTGCAGATGATAAAAACTGTTAGTTTGCTGATTGAGGCAAATGTAGCTTAGATGAGTCTGAAGCGGAAGTCCTATCCGTCATTGAATGGTCCGAGAACAACTGCATGAAAGTTAATCTGACGAAAACATGAGAACTTCTTTTACGAGGAAAGTCTACCAGGACGCCTCTTCGACATCATAGGAAGGAAAGGAAAACTGAAACTACTGGGCGTTGCCTTAATGCAAGTGCCAGTTAATTGGGACACTCATATCGATTATTTACTTAGTAAGGCTAGCAGTAGGTTGTGTGTCAAAAGAATATGTAAATGCTATGGCTACTCTCTCGAGAAATTGGACTTACTTTTTCAAAGTTTGATCATTTCAGGTTATATATATGCTATTGAGGTCTGGGGGTGCGCTTTTTATAGTAATTATTTAAGTAGAATTGATATGCTCTTTGCCAGATGTTATAAGTTGGGTTACGGCTTAAAGCAGCACACTATCTTGGATATTCGTCGTAATAGAGGTATGAAGTTATTAGTTTCCTGAGGCGATAACAACAACTCTTCCGAGACGAAACTTTCAGCTTTTCTAAAAACACCCGAGGTACCGTTTTTCCTTTTTTTAAGGTCGTGTTAAGTTCTTTAAGGTTTTGAACCGCAAATTTTTGTAGCTTGTTTAATTTTACAAAACATATAAAATATGACTTTTTTTACGTGCTGATGAAAATTTTTAACTGCTATTTGTTTATGGACTTCTGTTTTGTGGGCTGAAGAAAGAAAAGTGGAGGACGAATTCGTAAGTAGTGCACACTAATGCCTAATTTTGTTGTGTTTTTCGCTTGTGTGCTATTCATTCGTGCCTTGATTTGCCACTTCAGTACTGCCATGAGCTAGCGCTGATCATGAAGACTTATAGTTTGCTTATTGATGTGTAATGTGGCATTGTAGAAAGTTGTATTGTACATGTAATATACAGCTCAAAGGATAAAATAAAGATTGCTCTTTTTATATTTTGCATGTTTGATATTGTAAGACTGTACTACTTGGCATACTACGATTCTTGTTCCTTGGCTACACAGCTTTTCCCGCGGCTGTGGGCTTCGTTATTGTAAATATTTGTCCATTGTGTTAACGAAAAAAGCAATCCGCCAAAAGGGATTCTTGTTCCACTGTGGAAACATTCGTCAATGTTAAAGGTAAATCGAAATTCGGTTAGTGTAAAACGCAGACCGAGCACTGTAGACGTAGGGTAAGGTATACGTATTAAACTGACTCTTTTATCGAGAGCTTCAACAGGCTAACTGCTGGCTAACTGGAGAATATATTCAGGCTAACCCTGCATGGGGTGGATACAGAGAAGGGGTTTTGAGAGGCGGTTTCCCCTGGAAAATTTTTGAGATTGTGGTCCTTGGAAATTAGATTTCTGTTATTCTGAGGCCAAGTTAGTATGTTATTTTTTTAACTTACGGAGTTCAAATGAACCAGCCGAATCCCCTAGATCTTTCCCAGCTAATCCGAGTGATATTCAGTCTAACCCTAGAGCTATTCAGGCTAATCAGGGTGCAGACTCTCACTTCTTGTAGCCTTAATAAGGTAGGCCTGTTTACTGCTAACATACAGTAGCACTTCATTTGGCATTTTACCCTCAGTCTGCATTATAACATCTGGACTGCAATCCAAAGTCTGCATCTTACACTGACAATTTTGGAGAATATGCTTTTATGTATCTTGTTCTCGACACCTAAATACAACATGTACATAATCCATATGGGTGTTACTTTGGCTGAGCTCTGTTTGCTGGGCAAGAACAATAAACACTCCCAAGTGGGATATATTGGCCACAGATGTGGCCGTTTATTTTGATAGCAAGCTTAGAAAGCTTAAATTACAAACATACCAAAGTATTAGCCCAGCAAAGGTGAGGGAGAAACCGCCAAAGCCCGTCATGAGGAACGAGTGAAAGGGCAGCCCCACCCGAAGCCAAAGCAACACACAAGATGGAGTATGCTACATGAACAATTTTGTAACCCTTACTCACATGATTAAAATATTAAGCTACAACCATGTGGCCCCTGCTCACACGGTACTTAAAAACAATCATAAGTGATCTATAACCCAGTGGCACCTGCTCACATGGGACTGAAACAATAATGAATGGTACTCATAAACAATAAGAACTAATCGATGACCAAGTGGCTCCTGCTCACCTAGTAATGAAACAATAATAACTAATCTACAACCATGGGACCCCTGAGCACCTGGTACTCCAAAACAAGAACAACTAATCTACTGTAAAACCAAGTGGCAGCTGCTCATATGGTAGTGAAACTACTGATAAATAAGTAACTAACTACAACCAAGTGCTCACTTAGTACTGATTCAGAAACAATAATAACTGAGCTACAACCAAGTTGCTCCTGCACACATGGTAGTCGAAAACAAAAACAACTAATCTACAACCAAGTAGGCCTTGTTCACATGGTAATGAAACAATATTTAAACCACAAGCAATTGGCTCATGCTCACATGACACTCCAAAACAAGAAAAACAAATCTAGAACCAAGTGACTCCAAAAACAAGAACAATTAATCTAAAACCATGTGGCCCCTGCTCACATGGAAGTTAAACAATAATATTTAAACTACAAGCAAGTGGCTCCTGCTCACATGATACTCCAAAACAAGAAAATCTAATCTAGAACTAAGTGACTCCAAAAACAAGATCAACTAATGTACAACCAAGTGGCCCCTGCTCACATGGCAATTAAACAATAAGTAAACTAAAACCGAGTGGCTCCTTCTCACCCAGTACTCAAAAACAAAAACAACTAATGAACAACCAAGTGGCCCCTGCTCACATGGTAATTAAACAATAAGTAAACTAAAACCGAGTGGCTCCTTCTCACACGGTACTCAAAAACAAAAACAACTAAAGAACAACCAAGTGGCCCCTGCTCACATGGTAATTAAACAATAAGTAAACTAAAACCGAGTGGCTCCTTCTCACACGGTACTCAAAAACAAAAACAACTAATGAACAACCAAGTGGCCCCTGCTCACATGGTAATTAAACAATAAGTAAACTAAAACCGAGTGGCTCCTTCTCACACGGTACTCAAAAACAACATCAACTAATGAACAACCAAGTGGCCCCTGCTCACATGGTAATTAAACAATAAGTAAACTAAAACCGAGTGGCTCCTTCGCACGCGGTACTCAAAAACAAAAACAACTAACGAACAACCAAGTGGCCCCTGCTCACATGGCAATTAAACAATAAGTAAACTAAAACCGAGTGGCTCCTTCTCACACGGTACTCAAAAACAAAAACAACTAATGAACAACCAAGTCAGTGGCCCCTGCTCACATGGTAATTAAACAATAAGTAAACTAAAACCGAGTGGTTCCTCACACGGTACTCAAAAACAAAAACAACTAATGAACAACCAAGTGGCCCCTGCTCACATGGTAATGAAACAATAAGTAAACTAAAACCGAGTGGCACCTGCCCACACAGTACTCAAAAACAAGTTCAACTAATGTACAACCAAGTGGCCCCTGCTCACATGGTAATTAAACAATAAGTAAACTAAAACCGAGTGGCTCCTTCTTACACAGTACTCAAAAACAAGGACAGCTAATGAACAACTAATGAACAACTAATGAACAACTAATGAACAACTAATGAACAACTAATGAACAACTAATGAACAACTAATGAACAACTAATGAACAACTAATGAACAACTAATGAACAACTAATGAACAACTAATGAACAACTAATGAACAACTAATGAACAACTAATGAACAACTAATGAACAACTAATGAACAACTAATGAACAACCAAGTGGCCTCTGCTCACAAGGTAATGAAACAATAATGAGTAAGCTACAACCACTAAGTTGTAGAGCTCTACCTAGAGTAATAATTGTGCATTCAGATAGGGAAACTCAATGACAGATGTTTGTTGTTGTTGTTGTTGTTTTTTTTCTTTACAACCACGCCTCCTAAGGGGAGGTCTGGTTTTAATTTCTCAAACCAGATTAAAGTCTTTTCTTAATTTGTAACTATGTAAATAGCTCTATCCTAAGGCATTGGATGAAAATATGAAGCTTGTTTTAGTTTGTAATTTCTGGAAACATTGTAGGGTAACCTCGTGTTTCCTTGTCATGTATTTTTATCGGTATTTTTATCATCCTGAATAAATTATGCTATGTTTGTATAGAGGCGTACCCATACAAATTTCTAGAAATCTGAGTGACACATGTCTGTTAAGAACTCACAGAAAAATGAGACAAACCAATTCTTGGCCTTAGTCATTGAATGAATACAATTTTTGAGCTTTGGTCACATGACAGGTGAAAACCAAGAACAATAATAATTAATTTACAACCAAGTGGAAAGTAGTCTAAAACCAAGTGGCAGCTGCACACATGGTACTTAAAAACAGTAACAATACACTGTAATTAATCTACAACCAAGTGGCCCCTGCACACCTGGCACTTAATCACAACAAAACTCAATCTACAACTAAGTGGCCCTTGCTCACATTGTATATATAAAAACAGATAACAGTTTATCTACAGCTTCAAAAATTAATATACAGTTGCATGTATGTACAACCATGTAGTTGATCAACTGTAACAGTTTTACATGACTGAACTAATTTCAGCGACCGTCAATGAATCACATGATAAAATGCAAATAGTGTTCCTTTTACTCTTGACCACTGCATAATAACTGATACTCCAGTTCACAGCTGGCACATGTTATGGTATGGATAGTTATCCTGAATGCAACATATATACGAAATGTATCACCATCATATACTGGATACCTCTCAACAAGTCTTGCTTGAATCATGAGGGATATAGCAACAGAGCATCAAATATTTCTAGCACCAACGGATAATAATACTCCAGAGCTGCCACATGTTGTTATGATGGATGGTTATACTGAATGCAACATCTACAAAAGTAACACAGCCAAATACTGGATACATCTGAACCATCTTGTTGGAATCATGCGGGGGATTGAACAATCCTAGCACTGCAAAAGATAATGAAAACAACCAGCAGGCTAAATGAGAGAAGTATAGTACAATAACTGTACTGATGAAAATGACCATGGAATGATCTGGAGTTCCCCAAAGCTAGCTTTGGAAGGGACTGTGTTTAGATTAAAGCAATACTATTTTAAACCACACACACATTTGTGTACTGACTAATGAGGTGAATAAAATGAAAAATTGAGAGGTAGAGGTTGAATGAATTTAGGAATGCCATGGCAAGCAGTGATGAAATTGTACAATGAGACGGTGAAACCATTGAAGGCCATTTAAGGGTAAATTTGTATGAATGATGCCAATATACTCTGTCTCTGATGACACAACGGTAAAATGCAACAAATTGCTATATTATATCCATTGGCACGGTGCAATACCCTGTGCCAGAGATGGTATATATTAATGATTGTGTTCTTCAACCCCAAGACACTACAACTGGTGAAAACATGTAGCTACAAGCAAATTGCCCCTTTTTGCTTAGGACATAGTGCCAAAGGTAAAACATAATATTGATTGGTGGTTAACATGGGTAAGAAAAACTGTCCCAAGATACCACACTTTTTTGTATAATTATTATTATTTATCTGTTTATTTAGTTATGTACTCTTATTATCCCAGGGGTCCTAGAAATTGCATGACTGGCTCAGGGCAATCAGCCACCACCAGAATACATGTAGATATCATGCCAGGTACCAAACACTTAGAAATAGTATCCAATGAAATGAGCACAGGGTTCAGGCAGACGTTATAAACAGGGACATAGCACCCAGTTAATCAATACTGTACCCAACAGTACACCAAGGGAGCTAGTGCCATGCATTGCCCAATAACAAAATACATGTATCAGAATAATCTGATACAAAACTTAAGAAACAAGATCACTCAACATAGCTATATGTAATTTGAAAATTACTTGAAAAGCAAAAATTGAATGTAGCACAGCAAATGATTCAATGAGCACAAAGGTTGATAGCATAGACAATGCCATACCTGGCAAAGATTAATATATTAGGCAAATCTGTACCACGAACAGGTGGCTTGAATTGAGTATGAACTACTTAACCAAAAAATGGTATTCCAGAAAATATTGTCAGGGAAACTCATGCACAACATAAGAGCTGAAACTTGCACCTAAAACAAGAACACTGAACTGGTGATAACAATGGGGAACATAGTCCCACAAATCTCAGCCAGTGACAATGCAACTGAACTGATAACAAAAATACTGCACACAAGGGAGACAGTACGGATCTAGCAAGGAGATCCCAACGGTAAGAATATGCACAACGGTCATACGACTGTCACTAAGGCAAAGCCCAGGACGAAACGTCTGCTCATACCGTTTAATTACAAAATAAAAGGGGGAACAAAGTCCCACCAATCTCAGTCAGTGACAATGCAACTGAACTGATCACAACAATACTGCACCCGGAGGGAGACAGTACGGATCTAACAAGGAGATCCCAACAGTAAGAATATGCACGATGGTCATAGGACTGTCACTAAGGCAAAGCCCAGGACGAAACATCTGCTCTTACCGTTTAATGACAAAATAAAAGGGGAACAAAGTCCCACAAAACCAGTCAGTAACAATATAGAGTGACAAGTAAAGCATATGAATATGTGTAGCATGGTTTTGCATATGAACTGCAACATGAGCTTAAAGGAGGGGGGGGGGGGGGAGAGAACTGATATATTTATATGATGAAAACACCAAACAGTAAGCAGTTTACCCCCAAGGAATGATCAGTGGAGAAAAAAAAATAATAAATAAAATAAAAAGCCCTAACAACAATACAGTAAGTGGGCAAATGGTGAAAATGGTGGTCCCAAAAGCTGTTCGAAAAGGGGGGATAGTGAGGATCTGAAAATTATGATAAACTATCCTTTTTATACTGTACGAGACACTATGTTTTGACAAATTGGAAATGATCTATACCTGTACTGGTCAGCTAAAGGGACTAGATAACAAATACATGTCAAGATGCTGTATCAAGTAATGCTGTGTACGATAATTTGCATATTAACCTTACGCATAATTAAATAATCGAGGAAACAAAAACGTTCCAGAGGCGGTATAAACAAACAAACGCTAAAGGATTTACTTAACCATCAAATAAAAAAGGCGTTAATGGCACACATAGCCCCCTTTTTTCCGTATTACTAAGTATAAGAAGGGCTAGACCGCTCAACTTTTACGAACAGAATACAAACGCATGGTGCCTCAGTGATCTAGCGTGCGAAACAAAGGTTATGTTCATACATCCAGCAATAATCCTGTACTTATCTTAAAAAACAGGAGTATTAGTCCGGCATCACGCTATTTCCAGCTACGACGAAAGATAGTTTAGTCTGGATGCGGCACCAACTTGTATTGGACTCAAAAAATTCCCTTCACTTGCCGAGAATGCTGCACAAACGAGAAGGTGGACCACATCTAGCAATATATAAGTCCCGGATGACAGAAACTCCCGCATACAAGTACTGGGCCTAGTTACGTCACAAGCTACATAAAATCATTTATTTTGGTAAAATAAATTTCCTTTTTGCAAAATGCACCATTGTGAGAAAACACATGAAAACTGCACCATCCCTCCTCTCCAAATAGTAAGTTAAGGACGTTCGCGCGAAATATTTCTAACATTGATTTTTCTCTGAAAATTTTACCATTGAAAGATGATGAGTTAGTGATGTCAGAAATGTAAAAAAATTGGGGGGTCACCGACTTCGGTTTGGAGAGAACATGCCAGGAAGAACACCTAAATCTGAGTAAATCGGGCTTCGTTAGAGAAGAAGACCACAGTGGCTGCAAGTCCCAAAATATTGGAATTAGAGCTTTGAAGAGAAGTGTTATCAGCCAAATATGGTGTAAATGGACCTATTACGCGAATTTAGTCAACTGGTGAGGTTCCTCAAAGAACAAGTTCGCATTCAGCGACCATAGTTTCACGCGCCTTGCAGCTGTAAGATGGCAGGATTCCATGTCCCGTGGACAGAAATCTTGAAATTTTTTCAACTTCCCACATTGATTTTTTGTTAATTTTTGGACAATGTAGAGATAATTGTAAATTAAATCTGTTTCTGTAAAGAAAAGTAGGGGTCACCGAACGTCCAAGATCGTTAAATCCAATCAAAGCTCTAGCAATGGCCATCTGCCCTATCATTGTTCATTTTAGTACTTAGCGCGTGCGCTCGATGCATGACGTGGCATTCGAATTTGCATGCGCAGTAAGGATGCGCAGAAACAATTAGCGCGAACGTCCTTAAGTCTTGTTCCAAGCAAATACTGTTATGTAATTTGTCCTAGATACTTTCAAGGAGGTTTACTAGCCTACACTGCAGCAAAATTCTACCTTTTCCATACATTTGTGTTCCAGATAAAATCCATTCCTTTGCAGACCCTGCCACCTAATATTTTTTTACTCCTCCCGACTTCCAACCATCCTAAGGGGTCACCACCTTATTGTGGAGGAATGGTTTTTGTATCCACGACACTATGAGCTTTGTCAGCAGCTGGAGTCTTGTACTTCTGTTAGGTTGAAGGTTGGGAACCAGACAAATTGTGATCACCTGGCCCTCCAGATTGGGTGTTTTGGCAAGGCTTGATAACCCACTCCTGTAATAAAAAAGGCTATAGCAGGTACAGAAGACATTCAAATCTCTATGAACAAATGTCTTTCTCCTAACACCCCACTGAAACTGCCAGTTCACTTTCATACTTTCCTTTTTTAAATTTAAGTTTGGAATTTAAATTTAAGTTTGGAACTCCCCACCACCCCCCCCCCCTACCCCTCCTCACAATTCACTTTTTGGTGAGTTATTCAGATCAGACAACGATGTCTCGGCAAAATGTTTATCTGATTGAAATACAGTTTAGAGATATGCAATTCCAAAGTAACTACCTGTAAAAGCTATAGTTAACTTAACCTCTCCCATACCCAAACAAGAAGACCGAATTCTCTATCATCATCATTCTCATCTTTATTTAAAAACACAGTCAATACATCAGGCATTAACAATTTAATATAGAAGCCACAACTTATTATGAAAGACTATGTATACAGACTATCTACACAGTTAAAGTCAAACCAAGTAAAGCATACCCCTCAAGGTTACATTAATGAATTATTTGAATATTGCACTGAATTGATTTTTTTGAACATTAAACCCATTAACCATATTTTAAAAACCTATGTAAAATTATT
>JAHPZR010024085.1:0-22948 GCA_019787425.1 Platygyra sinensis | reverse complement strand
TGTATTTTTTGGTAAGATTTGCTATTTACCAGTATATTCTTTGTCCTACAGTTCTGAGCTGAAGTAACCTAAAATAAGTCAAAGCATAAGCAGTGAAAAACATTTTTATGCAACAAAAATCGATAATTCAGTTAACTTGTAATCCTGGGTTAGCATTATCTGGCTTTTGAACAAACCAGACTTAGCCAATTTGCTGACCCATTCAGACTTGCCATCCATTATACATTGACTTGACTGTCAGTTAGTCTGGAGTTTGCAAATATGGGTATGTGTATAACTTACCTCTGCTGTTGTGTCCATGGGTTCTTCATCAGCCTTTGTTTCTTGTGAGTCACCAGCTTCCTGTGTTCCTTGGGAATTCTAAGACAACATATAAAAAATACCCTTAATTGCATCACAGAAAAAGGCAATGAACAATACCCCAGGTTATCAATATTGCAATACATGTCATAGACATAAGAAGCTTCACTAAGTCTAGAACCTCTACCTCACTAACAGCATCATCAGTTGTTTCCTTTGCTTTTTCATCTTGTCCTTCCACTTCCATGGGCTCCTCTTCAGGTTCTGGAGCTACTGCAAGTTTTTCCACTAAGCTGGCATTGACAACCTTTAATACTCCATGAATGTCTAGACGAACTTTAACCTTAATCTTCGATGACTCTCCCTCCTTACTGGGTACAACATCTTTGATTGAAAAGCGCCCTAAAAACACATAAATGTACGCTAAACAACAGCCTGCAAGCAGGCTCAAGTCTGGGCCCTCAGCTGTGCAAGCCAGTGGCTTACGTCGCTTGTTGACAGCTGGTTCATGTGGCATTGCCATTCACACATGACCCAGTGATGAGCCTGATTGTACTCAATGTAGGTTAGGTAAGGGAGCTTAAGCAAACCACAACAGTGACGCTAAACACAAGGCTTAATAATGAACTGAGAACAATGGTTCTGCATGTGCGTTTTGAATCCTGGTACATATTTTCTTACATGCACCTGCTTGTATCACCTTCAAAGCAACAATGTGAATTCTACCAGGTCCTATGTATTTTGGAGAACCAGAGCCACAATGCCTAATTTTTCAGATCTTGTTTTTAGAATTGAACCCTGTCAGAACATACACTTTTTTTTCTATAAGAATATATTTTATAAGAATATTGAGGCTGAAATTTGCGAAATTTTAAGAATATTTTAAGAATAAAGCCGAGGCTGAGATTTTGAAAAGGATAGATATATTTTGGTGTGTAGACACAACTGTAAATACCGTACAATTTTATGTTTTTAACTAACCCTATAAAACTATTCCTTTCTTCGAACGGCGAAACTAGCCAACAAAAACGAAAAAACCAGCTCTAGCTATAGCAAAGTGTTTAACGCTAATGTGTGAAATGTTTCACTCTCCTTATTGTTGGAGTCATCTAGCTGAAAAGCACTTGTAATTGATACCCCAATAAATTCTAAAATGGAAATGTCATAAGATATAATTTAAGAATAACACAAGAATATTTTCAGCCTAAAATTGGGCGAAAAATAAGAATATTCAGCCTGGGCCGGAAAAAGAACATTCTTATATACAAAAAAAGAGAGTGTATTTAGTCTCTACTATCAATTTTAACTCACCAATAAATCCATCTTTTAATGGCAGATTGACATTTTTGCCATAGCTTGCTTCTAAATCAAATGGTTCTTTTCGATAAAATGTCAGCATCTTTGAGAAAGGGAACTGATGGTTAACGGCAAACACCTCCATCTCCCTAAAACAACAAACTAAAAATCAGCTCAAGAATTCAGAACATCCGATGTTAAACTTCAACACGTACCATTACTATTATATGGCAAGCTAGTCTTGTGATAAGACTATTTTTCATCTTGATGTAATCTGACTATATTTCAGATTTTAGATCAACTTAAAAGGGGGGAGCACATTATGTAAACTACCAAGTCATCAGCAATCAATGTTACCCTTGTAAAATAAATTGTTATCATAATTTATTTTCATTAAATCTAAGCATCTTTATTGCTTCTTTCATTGTCAGGATTGTGTAATTCCAGAAAATATCCATACCTCCCCCATGGTAGGGATTACTTCTAAGACCCCCCCCCCCCCACCCCTCTGGAAATTCCATATCAGCTTCATACATTTCTTTAATTTTTTGGCCCTACAGAACCCCCCTACACCCCCACCCCCCCCCCCCACCCCCCAGGAAATTCCAATCCCTTCTGTGGGGGGAGTATGGATATTTTCTGGAACTGCACATTTTGCCATAAGGACAATTTCCATGAAAATGGTCAAAAGCTGTGCATTTTTTTGTTTTCGAGTGCCACTACTAACCAGATGTGAGGGTGTTACTGGTAATATTGGTCATCAGTTGTTTTAATTTGTACAGACCTCACTGTGCTTGGTTCACACTGCTACAACCTTGGAATGTTTTCTCACAGGAATTCACTCACTCTTGCATAGTATGAGCTTAAAAATGCAGCTCAAAAACATCTCAAGTTCCTTTTTCTTCTAAAGGCTGCACACTGGTATTTCCTTCATTGTGTCAATTTGATTTTTTCATCATCATCATCATCATCATCAAGTGCTCTCATTCTACAAAACATACAAAACACCAACAAAGAACTAGCATATACAAAAACATTCCATACCCTTCATCCTCAGTGTTCTGTGTTTTCCATGTAAGGACAACAGGATAGGGTGTCGCATCGGTGACTGCAAACTCTCGCACTCTGAAGGTTGGTGATAGCATGGCACACTGCAAGGCACAACCACGAGCCACAGCTTCATCAGCATTCAGCGTCGTGCTGACTTCCTTCTCAAATACTTTGGTTATCATACTTTTTATAACAGGAATGCGGGTGGAACCTCCAACAACTTCCACCGCCTCTATGTCTGCAGACTTCAGCCCTGAAACAAACAATTATCAAAGAATTTAATGGTCATGTAATTCATTTTCAAGTTTTATACACTGAGAATTAATTCACTTACATCCTGTGCTATACAGAAACAGTACTTTGCTCTACAGTTTACATTTATGCATGCACTGTCAGGGCTCAAGACTAACTTTTCAGCTTGCTAGCCCACTGGCTAGTGACAGATTTGATTCACTAGCCAAAACAAATATTTTACTAGCCAGATACTCTAATATCCATCATTGTATCAAGTCAAGTAAAATTATGCAATATGCTTTGAATGAACAACTGACAAGAACAAAGTTTTCGTGTCCTTGATTCTCACAGAACTGCTGTCAAAACTTCGCAACTGGCGCCACCTAAAAACATTATCTTCTTTGAAATTACAGATCCACAATTTTCATGAGCTAAATTATTCGTTTGGACACTTAAACTCAAACGTTGCAAGCATAGTACTGTAGGCACCGATGTTATACATACATACACATACATACACATACATACTTTATTTGGTGTAGTAGATTAGATTAGGCGCAGCCAGAGGCTGATGTGGACCTACTGTCAAGCAAATTATAGGCGTCGTGCAACAACGAAAACAAAGTTTTTGCCTTCGTGAGAATTTCTCTTAGAACTTCGTAACTCGCTGTCGCAAAAGATTCCTTTCTTTCAAAATCCTGATGCATAATTTCTCATGAACACAGTAATTCGTTCCATCTTAGCTTATTTACAAGTTGCAAACATAGGCATCAATAAATTGTATAGGCATCATTCGCATTGTCGAACTGCAATTTTGAATTTTTCAAAGACAGTATACGTGACCTCCAGATGCTGCCCGCATGAAACATGGACATGGTGTGCTTAGCATTTGTCATAAGAAACCGATTGGGACAACTGTTGGATAATGGTAAGGGTTTTTCCAAAACTAGCTTTACCAACCAAACAAAATGGTTCATTTGCAATTAGATTTCCCGTAATTATTTTCCCCGGGGACTAGTATACAATGCCCCTTTATCCCTGTTCTCACGTATTCAGCATGCAGTTCTGGGTCTGTGGGGATGTATTGCGTAACCTCACTCCTCTAGTTAGTTATAAGGACTTCAGGTCTTGCTTCTCTGTGTTCTGCCTTCGAATGCAACGTTGCCTACTTCGCTTTGCCCCACCCTCCTCCTGGCAGCGATAAAACCTACCCTCTTTCCATGCCAGCCAGGAGCTACCCGCTCCCAATCGCCTCAGGCTGATACTCTGATATCTTATCTTAGCCTGGGCATTGTTTGCCGGTACCCCAGTGAAAATATAACTACACTGTTTTTGGCTGATGAGAGACTGGAAACTGGAAAGTTGAGCAAATGGTGAGGAAATTCCGCTGTTCCGTAAGTTCCAAATGGAAAATGAAGACCACCACTGGAGGTAGTCAAAAATTTCCAAACAGATTTTCCGAAAAATTACTGTTCCATTTGACTTTCAACTGAAATTCCCGGAGTTTTTCGCTAAATGGTAAGGACCCAATGATCCCTCGAGTTCCACATGATTTCACTCATGACTAATCAGCAGCTTATTTGCTGTTCATTGCTCTAATTACTAAGGAAAAAAACAAACAGAAAAGTTGATCATTCTTTTCCATTTTAGTAATTTAAAATTGTTGTTTGTTTTTACAGCCCGCCTGCGGCAATGTGTTTTGTATATGGGCGGGCATGTCTTGGCCTCGTGTTGTGTTATGGACGGCCATCTTTAGTCTGGGCCGTCTTAAAGTGCACCTAACCCCAAAAACTTTTTTTCGCTAAAACAATAAAGCTTATTTTGTGGAGTAACTAGCCGCAAAAATTTTTCGATTTGGTTAAATCTTTGATTTTCTATGGCTCATCAAAGTACGTGAAATTGCCGCCATTTTGGTCCACGACCGAGTTTAACGGAGAATGGGTCGAGGGCCGGATGTGACGTCAAATCGAGAACACGATGATTCTGAGATTCACATATTTACTTGTTTCTGTGGGAAAGGCTGGAAAAGTTGTTCGAAAAAAATGCTAGCCAGGTGCGCTGTAGTGTGATGTAGCAACACAACAAACTTACAGGAGGTACTCCGCTTTATGCCATACGTTTTATGGAGAGATGTCCTGAAGAGAAGAAACGTACAAAGTGATGGCTCGATTCGTGCAAAGTCAGGATAGCCGTCTAAGAGTTCGGTGATCTGTTCCACAGAGTATTTCAAACCAGATGATCTCGCTCGATGCCTGGATTTTCAGAGAGAGGAAGGGATTTTGCTGACTCAGTGACTTACGCGAGACGAATTTGGAATAACCGTCCATCGATTCATGAAGCCGTTGTTGCATCTGATCTGAGAAACAACAGCAGTCAGTCGGCACAGCCGACAGATAGTTTTGTATTTGCCCACTACTAATCTTAAAACTCCATTTCTGAAGCCATACAGGTTTAATTCCTGGATATTCAGTAACACACTTTAAGGTAACATCAGCACCAATATCTTCAAGAACAAGATCACTCTTCTTTGAGTCTTGACAACCTTCTAACTCACTCTAATATAATAATAACCACAATAACATTCGCTGATGTTTTGAAGGGAAGCGACGCTACAATTTCCACACTCGCAGGAAAAGAACACAAACATTGTGTCATGGGATAATCATTTTGGTCTACGTTGAACGAGTGAAGTTAAAATAATTTGAGAAAGTTAACGGACTTGACTTTTATTTATACGAAAGTATGTTAATGCGAGATCGAAGAATATGCGAATTTACTAAATATACGCACCACACGCTACAGTCTCTTTGACTTCTACATATCATTGCCTTCGGGTCTGTCCATCAGAGCTCGTTCGAGTTCTTTGTCAGCATCCACCTCATTTTGTCTCTCCATTCTTCGTTGGCCACAGAGTTGTCAGCATATAAATCAGCTCGGCCGTCATCATTTAACTATTCACTTTGCTTTGTTTACAAGTGCGAGTCATCATTCTCTTCGGCGATATAATAAATTTCGGAGTCTTCTGAGTCAAAGCTCATTTCAGAATCCGACGAAGTAGAAGATATTGTTGATGAAAACAGAAATCTGTCGACTGTGGAGCCCCCAGCGAAAAACTTGTGCGGCAAAAAGGCTTCCACGTTCACACAGAGTAAAAGGCCCGACTGGGACAGCCGAAGCTTTCGTTCTCGAAGTGACGTCACGGCTTTACTCTCCCCAGACTCCTTATGTTCGGTCGTGAACCATACGAAACTCGGTTTCAAGGGGGCACAGAAATTCGAGGATTTAACCAAATCGAAAAATTTTTGCAGTAATTACTCCACAAAATGTGTAGTTCCAGAAAATATCCATACCCCCACCACGGAGGGAATTTCACCTAAGCCCCCCTCCCCCTCGGAATTTCCATTTTTCGACCAATAAAATAACCCCCCCACCCCTCCGGAATTTCCACTACTATTTTGTACACCCCCCATACCCCCTGGAAAAAATAGTTTGGCAAGAAAGTGTGTTAAAGTATAAGTAAACACTCCAAACATTTAGCGATTTGTATTGCACATAACTACAAAATATTCTCGAACGATTGTACATCTATATCTGAAGATACTCGCAAAGCAAGCATTCAGCACTTTAGTGAAACATGCTTTAAAAGAAAAGATAAAATGTTAACTTGTCAAATTACCTTCCTACACGACAAACTTCCTTTGTAGGTACAATTTCCATTGGAGGACTGAAAATGAGTGTGGATGAAATTGACACCGTACTTTTACTGCGAACACGATCGCCAACAGACTCGGAATGAAAGCCAATTTTGCAGCAAAATTACTTACAAATAGACAGAGATAAACAGGGATAAGAAATTCTCAAGTTTGCAGAATCATAACATCATTTCTACCTTTATAAAGAAACTAATTTCCAAGAACGAAATCGACTGACACTTCGAAGACCGATGCGAAAACAAACTAGGCTAGTCTCCAGTGCCTTTCGGTCCAGAAGGTGATTCCATGTGGACTGGTAACAAGTAATGGCGGCCACTTCCACGCAACGGCACGTTCTTCGCATTTGTTAGCTTCCAAAGTGCTTTTTGAAGAAAGAAAATGTATTTCAAATATAATGCGAGTCAAATACAAGTATTCAAGCCATTATTTTTCATGTGGAAGTTCTACTTAGTAGGTAAGAAAGGATTTTTGAACAGCTTGATCGACACTCAAATTCGAAGCACCTCTCGAATCCCTCTGGAAACTAACTCGATCATACAACCCCCCTCCCCTCTGGAATTTCCTGGGTCTTTGACCCACCCCTCCCCTTCGGAATTTCCAATTCCCTCCGTGGTGGGGGTATGGATATTTTCTGGAACCACACAATAAGCTTTATTGTTTTAGCGAAAAAAAATTTGGGGGGTTAGGTGTACTTTAAAGCTGCTACAGCTTACTTAGTTGTGGCATTCTCATCTCCCTAACACTGGCGGCCAATATTTTAAATTCTGCATGCTTTTACTCAATCTTGTTTTGTGAAAAATTTGAAATTAACTTTTAATAATATTGGTTTCCTCTGGGCCTCCAGTACTCACAAATTTTTACTAGCCAAAATGGCTAGTGAAGTGCAAAAACCACTAGCCAAAATGGAACTTTTTACTAGTCTGTGGCTAGTTGGCTACCGTTAGTCTCGAGCCCTGACCGTCAATAGCTTTCACAATAAATGGCCTGATATGATGTTACATTTCTTTCTCATGGCAACAAGTCCTGCAGTCTAACTGGTTCTTAGCATAGTCTAGGCTTGATTTCCACTGCTCTCTCGTGTCGGGTCTACATTCCTTCCCGAGAGGAATGGCTGGAGGCTTGAGCAGCAAACCATGTAATTTTATTCATGCAGAGCTCCTGGTTACTGGGATGTCACTTGTAAATTTGCCATTCTTTTTATAAAATTGTTTTTCCAACCTATTTTGTTTCACATTATTGCTGTGGAAGAGTTTGTTTTTTGAGTAGAACAGTGTTGTTTGACTGTGATTTAGAAAACTGGTCATGTTTGTCAAGATCTGTCAAAGGTGACATGTTAGTCTGCAAGGTTTCCACTGTTAAGTTGATACCCTGTAATTTGCCATGTATGTTTTGCTAGTTTGGTTTGCTTAATCCATGATTTAGCTCATTTAAAAAATTAATTTTGCCTGACTTCAACAGAGACTGGTGTCGCTATCCTTATAAAAGGTAATACTTCTATTTGTTTGACTGTCTTGTCTCTAGAGCTCAATGTTTAGTTTTATCCCTCTTTTTGACGACTTTGTTATCTGACATCCAGAGACCAAACGATTCAAGTTTTTCTGACCCTGTTGCCTGAAAAAGGAACGCATCTGGCCATCGGTAAACTTTTCTGGCATTTCTTGTTGGGAATTTTAAAACTTTTGATGGTAATATCATCATCTTTGAAGTTCCCTTGTATGCCATCTTTCAATTTCTACATCCTCCGAGATCCCAGGCACACAATCCGAACTGACAAGATAATTTATGACCAACAAAAATCTGCGAGTGGTTATCTGATTGGTTAAGACTAACAAAAGGATACACCCGACTCAGCTGTGCTTTTGGGGGAGATGTATGGCTCCTTTCCTGAACAGCAGCTGGTAATCGAGCGTAAGCATGGTCTAGATTATCCTATTTCTGACCACATCCACAGTAACATAAGTGCAATGTGAGCATGGAAAAGGTCAGCAATTATAAAAGTGTTTTGAACATTCAATCAATTCACAATAGCTTGTGAACTTGACATGATAAATGCTAATACTGCTGCAGATTATTGCATTTATTGTGTCAAGTTCAACGTCTGCCTGGTTGCTAAGCCCTTGGAGTGTTCTCCTCAGAAACAAAATGGCTGAACTCTTCGCTTCTGTTTCTGAGGATGAATTATGTGAAAAATGTATAATAAAACAATTATTGAATTCGGTTTTCACACATGATATCATGAATTATCAAAACCTCGTGTCTGTCCTCGGTTTTGATAATATCATGATATCATGCTCAACCTCATCCAATAATTGTTTAATATTATTATAGTTTCTTATAAATAAAAATGGAGTCAAGTTTTTGCCTCAGCAGGATGCTTTGGCTCTGCAGTATAAAATGACTTACATGTAGGTGTACAACGTAAAGGGAAGGACACGGAATGCTCTTGCAAGCAGTTGGCAATTCAGCTTTACTGCACTGTCAATATTATTTTACAACTGTGTCACAGATGCCAAAGTGTTGCAAAGACTTTTACATGAGAGACCAAGAAAACAACATTACACCTCTAACAAGTTTTTAAATCTTGATAAGTACAATAAAAAATAATACAAAGTACACTTGCATGTACAGCCAGTCATACTTAAACTTTCATGTTTCATCACAGTAAATGTCTGTAATCATTACCTGATTTTCCAACAACCCTTTTAGTGTTTACTTCTAGCTGTAACAGCAGACTAGCTATCTTCTCTTCAAACTCATCTCTACGACAAAAACCATAGTACTGTAGTAAATACAAAATGTCAAAAAAAAAAATGTCAAATGTTTGTTTATAGTGGTCATGCACTTAGCTACACCTAGTAGTTCACAGGCATGCCACTCAAACTCAAGGAAAACAAATATTTTACAAACATGAACATAAACAGGCTTAAAAAATCCCAACTGGCGGGAGCAGACCAGTTGGCTATTTACAAGCATGTACAGAGGAGTTGAACTAGTTGAACAAAAATAATTAAACTACTAATGAAAATTATTTGAATATTACATATCACCTGTTGGTAATCAGGAGGATTTGGGTTGCCAACAGGAAAACAGTCATATTTTTGCGCTAGTGACTGGGTTGGTCACAAGCCCGGCTCCCCATACATGTGTTTCCAGCTTGAAGTAGAGCTGAGAATCATGTTACTAGAGAGAAAACTATTCAGGGCTAGTAGCCAAACAAACTGAGTTACGACTGAATTGTGACTGTCCATAGCAATGTTCATGGTTAATTTTTTCCTTGGGGTATTTATGTGTTCATGACTATACCCAACAAAAACAAAACAAATGACTTGAGGCAAGTATCTTGGTTTTCCCATTACTACAGTTTACTGACAATTTTCTCTCATTTGTCTTTTCCTCTTTCATTTAGTACAAAAGCATTACCAAACACACATACATCTAAAGTATATGTAATACCTCTTGAATCTTCCTGAACATCTCTATCCTCCATGATGCACTCCACATGCATTGGAATTCTTGGGAGTTGGCACTCATCAATTTTTTCATCTTCTCGCACTCTCGAATGAGGCGGATACCAGCTTTGGCATTTGTAGAAACATCCAATTTGTATCTTTGCTATTAAGAATAAGAAGAAAAATATCTACTCTTCTAGCATATTTTATATACAAGGCATCTGACAGGATGCGGTGGTGTGGATCCGCATAACTCGCCTACTTCCACATCCTCCGCATCCATGGGGCATTTTTCCGCGGAAAACTAGAAAATTGCTACATATAAGGGAGAAAGTAACTGTTTACCATCCTCAGAAGCAAAAATAGCGAAGAGATTGATCATTTTGAAGAAGTTATTCACCAAAACAGCGACCAAAACACGCCTTTTTGTTCTTAAACAATTTTAAACCTCCAGGCGTTCCATGCATCTTCTGGTGATGGGCCTGGGTTCTAGTTTTCGGACTTCCAGTATCAGTTTTCCTTGTCCTATTTAATGCCTGGTTCCAAAGCTTAGGAGAAAAACACTATGGAAAAACTGGCGTTGAACAAAGAAATAGCTGTCCGAACGGTAGCAAAAAGTCAAACATGTCATGAAGGAGTTAAATTCTCGTTAAGACGTTAACGTGTATTTTATGCGTTTGGAAAAACTCAAGGGAACAGCTTTATTAATTTTGAAATTTCCGCATAATCTGACGTCTTTTCCGCATAATCATCACTTTTTTCCTCATAATATTGCTGAAAATTTTCTGCATAATTTTCCGTTTTTTTTTCCCCCGCACCCTATCAGATGCCTGTATATAGCAAGGAATTAACATGACCTGGTAGTTTTGACTGCTTATTTGCCAGGTTCAACTTACCTTGAAATCCTCCACAAAATGATCCATTAAAATTTCATCAAAATTTCTTCTCCAAGGTTTGGGTCTGCAGCTGTGGCTAGTACCTGTACAGAAAGTAATTTACAGAAATGATCTACATGTACCACCATTTTCCTTCCCAAGATTGGCACATGGACTCATTAAAGAGTTACCACTACATTTTAGTATGATGTCAGTGCCAAACCTTAAAAGGGTAAGTGTGCATAGAAGCTGAGTGGCCCATCAAGCGGTTTTCTGCAACATAACTGGGCTCGAAATTACCGCCGCTGCTCGCACAACCTTGCAAAATGGCGAGTGATTTTTTTAAGCTGTGAGTTAGAAAAAATATCCACTAGCAAACGTGTGTGAGTGACATGTAGAATCATTTCATGTCTCCCAAAAAACATTTTGGAAAGAATTTGCTAGGGGTTCTCGGCCATTTTAGCTAGTGGCAAAAGATCTTTTGCCACTAGCTAAAATGGCCGAGAACCCCTAGCAAATTCTTTCCAAAATGTTTTTTGGGAGACATGAAATGATTCTACATGTCACTCACACACGTTTGCTAGTGGATATTTTTTCTCACTCACAGCTTAACAAAATCACTCGCCATTTTGCAAGGTTGGCGAGCAGGGGGGGGGGGGGGGGAATTTCGAGCCCAGTTAATGGTTGGCAGAAAACCGCTTTGATGGGGCCACTCAGCTTCTAGTGTCACACTTCACCCTTTTAAGGTTTGGCACTGGACATCATACTAAAATTGTAGTGGTAACTCTTTAATGAGTCCAGTGCCAATCTGGGGAAGGCAAAATGGTGGCTACATGTAAGATTCATTTCTGTAAATTTACTTTCTGTACAGGTACTAGCCACAGCTGCAGACCCAAACCTTGGATGAAGAAATTTTGATGAAATTTTAAATGGATCATTTTGTGGAGGATTTCAAGGTGAGTTGAACCTGGCAAATAAGCCAGTCAAAACTAACCAGGTCCATGTTAAATTCCTTGCTATATTACAGGCATCTGATAGGGTGCGGGGGAAAATAAAAACGGAAAAGTAATGCAGGAAAATTTTCAGCAATATTATGAGGAAAAAAGTGATGATTATGCGGAAAAGACGTCAGATTATGCGAAATTTCAAAATTAATAAAGCTGTTCCTTGAGTTTTTCAACGCATAAAAACACGTTTAACGTCTTTAACGAGAATTTAACTCCTTCATGACATGTTTGACTTTTGCTGCCGTTCGTGGACAGCTATTTCTTCGTTCAACGCAGGTTTTTCCATAGTTTTTTCTCCTAAGCTTAGGAACCAGGCATTAAATGGACGAGGAAAACTGGATACTGGAAGTCCGAAAACTAGAACCCAGGCCCATCACCAGAAGATGCATGGAACGCCTGGAGGTTTAAAATTGTTTAGGAACAAAAAAGGCGAGTTTTGGTCGCTGTTTTGGGTGAATAACTTCTTCAAAATGATCAATCTCTTCGCTATTTTTGCTTCTGAGGATGGTAAACAGTTACTTTCTCCCTTATATGTAGCAATTTTCTAGTTTTCCGCGGAAAAATGCCCCATGGATGCGGAGGATGTGGAAGTAGGCGAATTATGCGGATCCGCACCACCGCATCCTGTCAGATGCCTTGTATATAAAATGATGCTCGAAGGAGTAGATGATTTTTCTTCTTGTTCTTAATAGGCAAAGATACAACATTTGGATGTTTCTACAAATGCCCAAAGCTGGTATCCGCCTCATTCGAGAGTGCGATGAAGATGAAAAAATTGATGAGTGCCAACTCCCAAGAATTCCAATGGCCAATCTGTGGGACGGTGCATCATGGAGGATAGAGATGTTTCCAGGACAGATTCAAGTGAGGTATTACAGATACTTTCAGATGTATGGGGGTTTGGTAAATGCTTTTTGTACTAAATGAGAGAGGAAAGGAACAAATTGAGAGAAAAATGGTCAGTAAACATGTAGTCATGGGGAAAACCAAGATACTTGCCTCAAAGTCATTTGTGTTTGTTTTTGTTGGGTATTAGTCATGAACACGCATGAAATTACCCCAAGGAAAAAAATTAACCATGAAACCTTGCTATGGGACAGTCACAATTCAGTCAGGGTAACTCCAGTTTTGTTTGGGCTACTAGCCCTGAATAGTTTTCTCTCTAGTAACATGATTCTCAGCGTCTACTTCAAAGCTGGAAACACATGTATGGGGAGCCGGGCTTGTGACCCAACCCAGTCCACTAAGCGCAAAAATATGGACTTGTTTTCCTGTTGGCAACCCAAATCGCACCTGATTACCACAGGTGGATATGTTAATAATTCAAATAATTTTCATTAGTAGTAGTTTAATTTATTTTTCGTTTCAGACTAGGCTTCAAACTCCTCTGTACATGCTTGTAAATAGCCACCTGGTCTGGCCTCCTCGCCAGTTGGGATTTTATAGCCTGTTTATGTTCATGTTTGAAAATAGTTGTTTTCCTTGAGTTTGAGTGGCATGCCTGTGAACTAGCTAGGTGTACTAAGTGCATGACCACTATAAACAAACATTTGACATTTTTTTTTTGACATTTTGTAAATTTACTACCAGTACTATGGTTTTTGTCGTAGAGAAGGTTTGAAGAGAAGATAGCTAGGTCTGTTTTTTTCTGTGTACAGCTAGACAGTAAAACACTAAAAGAGGTTGTTGGAAAAATCAGGTAATGGATTACAGACATTTACTGTGATGAACATGAAAAGTTTAAGTTATGACTGGCTGTACATGCAAGTGTATCTTTGTATTAGTTTTTATTGGACTTCTCAAAGATTTCAAAACACTTGTTAGAGGCTGTAATGTTGTTTTTCTTGGTCTCTCAATGTAAAAGTCTTTGCAACACTTTGGCCATCTGATGACACAGTTGGATAAAATAATATTGACAGGGCAGGTAAAGCTTGAATTGCCAACTGCTTGGCAAGGAGCAGTCCGGTGTCCTTCCCCTTTACGTTTGTCCACCTACATGTAAGTTCATTTTATACTGCAGAGCCAAACAAGCATCCTGCGGAGGCAAAACTTGACTCCCATTTTTAGTTTATAAGAAAAACTATACTAATATTAAACAAATTATTGGATGAGGTTGAGCATGATATCATGACTATTATCAAAACCGAGGACAGACACGAGGTTTTGATAATTCATGATATCATGTGTGACAACCGAATTCAATAATTGTTTTATTATACATTTTTTCACATAATTCATCCTCAGAAACAGAAGCGAAGCGTTCAAGCCATTTTGTTTTTTTTACCTGAGTGAGAACACTCCAAGGGGCTTTAGCACCAGGGCAGACGTTGAAACTTGACACAATAAATGCAATAATCTGCAGCAAGTATTAGCATTTATCATGTGCAAGTTCCACAAGCTATTGTGAATTGCATTGAATGTTCAAAACACTTTTATAATTGCTGACCTTTTCCATGCTCTCAACATTGCAACTTATGTTACTGTGGATGTGGTCAGAAATAGCGATAATACTAGACCATTTTTTGCTTTTTTGATACGCTCGATTACCAGCTGCTGTTCAGGACAAGGAGCCATACATCTCCCCCAAAAGCACAGCTGGAGTCGGGTGTATCCTTTTGTTAGTCTATAACCAATCAGATAACCACTGTCGCAGGATTTTTTGTTGGTCATAAATTATCTTGTCAGTTCGGATTGTGGCCTGGGATCTCGAGAGGATGTAGAAATTGAAAGATGCATACAAGGGAACTTCAAGATGATGATATTACCATCAAAAGTTTTAAAATTCCCAACAAGAAATGCCAGAAAGTTTACCGATGGCCAAGATGCGTTCCTTTTTCAGGCAACAGGGTCAGAAAAACTTGAATCGTTTGGTCTCTGGATGTCAGATAACAAAGTCGTCAAAAAGAGGGATAAAACTAAACATTGAGCTCTAGAGACAAGACAGTCAAACAAATAGAAGTATTACCTTTTATAAGGATAGCGACACCAGTCTCTGTTGAAGTCAGGCAAAATTAATTTTTTAAATGAGCTAAATCATGGATTAAGCAAACCAAACTAGCAAAACATACATGGCAAATTACAGGGTATCAACTTAACAGTGGAAACCTTGCAGACTAACATGTCACCTTTGACAGATCTTGACAAACATGACCAGTTTTCTAAATCACAGTCAAACAACACTGTTCTACTCAAAAAACAACTCTTCCACAGCAATAATGTGAAACAAAATAGGTTGGAAAAACAATTTTATAAAAAGAATGGCAAATTTACAAGTGACATCCCAGTAACCAGGAGCTCTGCATGAATAAAATTACATGGTTTGCTGCTCAAGCCTCCAGCCATTCCTCTCGGGAAGGAATGTAGACCCGACACGAGAGAGCAGTGGAAATCAAGCCTAGACTATGCTAAGAACCAGTTAGACTGCAGGACTTGTTGCCATGAGAAAGAAATGTAACATCATATCAGGCCATTTATTGTGAAAGCTATTGACGGTCAGGGCTCGAGACTAACGGTAGCCAACTAGCCACAGACTAGTAAAAAGTTCCATTTTGGCTAGTGGTTTTTGCACTTCACTAGCCATTTTGGCTAGTAAAAATTTGTGAGTACTGGAGGCCCAGAGGAAACCAATATTATTAAAAGTTAATTTCAAATTTTTCACAAAACAAGATTGAGTAAAAGCATGCAGAATTTAAAATATTGGCCGCCAGTGTTAGGGAGATGAGAATGCCACAACTAAGTAAGCTGTAGCAGCTTTAAAGTACACCTAACCCCCCAAATTTTTTTTCGCTAAAACAATAAAGCTTATTGTGTGGTTCCAGAAAATATCCATACCCCCACCACGGAGGGAATTGGAAATTCCGAAGGGGAGGGGTGGGTCAAAGACCCAGGAAATTCCAGAGGGGAGGGGGGTTGTATGATCGAGTTAGTTTCCAGAGGGATTCGAGAGGTGCTTCGAATTTGAGTGTCGATCAAGCTGTTCAAAAATCCTTTCTTACCTACTAAGTAGAACTTCCACATGAAAAATAATGGCTTGAATACTTGTATTTGACTCGCATTATATTTGAAATACATTTTCTTTCTTCAAAAAGCACTTTGGAAGCTAACAAATGCGAAGAACGTGCCGTTGCGTGGAAGTGGCCGCCATTACTTGTTACCAGTCCACATGGAATCACCTTCTGGACCGAAAGGCACTGGAGACTAGCCTAGTTTGTTTTCGCATCGGTCTTCGAAGTGTCAGTCGATTTCGTTCTTGGAAATTAGTTTCTTTATAAAGGTAGAAATGATGTTATGATTCTGCAAACTTGAGAATTTCTTATCCCTGTTTATCTCTGTCTATTTGTAAGTAATTTTGCTGCAAAATTGGCTTTCATTCCGAGTCTGTTGGCGATCGTGTTCGCAGTAAAAGTACGGTGTCAATTTCATCCACACTCATTTTCAGTCCTCCAATGGAAATTGTACCTACAAAGGAAGTTTGTCGTGTAGGAAGGTAATTTGACAAGTTAACATTTTATCTTTTCTTTTAAAGCATGTTTCACTAAAGTGCTGAATGCTTGCTTTGCGAGTATCTTCAGATATAGATGTACAATCGTTCGAGAATATTTTGTAGTTATGTGCAATACAAATCGCTAAATGTTTGGAGTGTTTACTTATACTTTAACACACTTTCTTGCCAAACTATTTTTTCCAGGGGGTATGGGGGGTGTACAAAATAGTAGTGGAAATTCCGGAGGGGTGGGGGGTTATTTTATTGGTCGAAAAATGGAAATTCCGAGGGGGAGGGGGGCTTAGGTGAAATTCCCTCCGTGGTGGGGGTATGGATATTTTCTGGAACTACACATTTTGTGGAGTAATTAACTGCAAAAATTTTTCGATTTGGTTAAATCCTCGAATTTCTGTGCCCCCTTGAAACCGAGTTTCGTATGGTTCACGACCGAACATAAGGAGTCTGGGGAGAGTAAAGCCGTGACGTCACTTCGAGAACGAAAGCTTCGGCTGTCCCAGTCGGGCCTTTTACTCTGTGTGAACGTGGAAGCCTTTTTGCCGCACAAGTTTTTCGCTGGGGGCTCCACAGTCGACAGATTTCTGTTTTCATCAACAATATCTTCTACTTCGTCGGATTCTGAAATGAGCTTTGACTCAGAAGACTCCGAAATTTATTATATCGCCGAAGAGAATGATGACTCGCACTTGTAAACAAAGCAAAGTGAATAGTTAAATGATGACGGCCGAGCTGATTTATATGCTGACAACTCTGTGGCCAACGAAGAATGGAGAGACAAAATGAGGTGGATGCTGACAAAGAACTCGAACGAGCTCTGATGGACAGACCCGAAGGCAATGATATGTAGAAGTCAAAGAGACTGTAGCGTGTGGTGCGTATATTTAGTAAATTCGCATATTCTTCGATCTCGCATTAACATACTTTCGTATAAATAAAAGTCAAGTCCGTTAACTTTCTCAAATTATTTTAACTTCACTCGTTCAACGTAGACCAAAATGATTATCCCATGACACAATGTTTGTGTTCTTTTCCTGCGAGTGTGGAAATTGTAGCGTCGCTTCCCTTCAAAACATCAGCGAATGTTATTGTGGTTATTATTATATTAGAGTGAGTTAGAAGGTTGTCAAGACTCAAAGAAGAGTGATCTTGTTCTTGAAGATATTGGTGCTGATGTTACCTTAAAGTGTGTTACTGAATATCCAGGAATTAAACCTGTATGGCTTCAGAAATGGAGTTTTAAGATTAGTAGTGGGCAAATACAAAACTATCTGTCGGCTGTGCCGACTGACTGCTGTTGTTTCTCAGATCAGATGCAACAACGGCTTCATGAATCGATGGACGGTTATTCCAAATTCGTCTCGCGTAAGTCACTGAGTCAGCAAAATCCCTTCCTCTCTCTGAAAATCCAGGCATCGAGCGAGATCATCTGGTTTGAAATACTCTGTGGAACAGATCACCGAACTCTTAGACGGCTATCCTGACTTTGCACGAATCGAGCCATCACTTTGTACGTTTCTTCTCTTCAGGACATCTCTCCATAAAACGTATGGCATAAAGCGGAGTACCTCCTGTAAGTTTGTTGTGTTGCTACATCACACTACAGCGCACCTGGCTAGCATTTTTTTCGAACAACTTTTCCAGCCTTTCCCACAGAAACAAGTAAATATGTGAATCTCAGAATCATCGTGTTCTCGATTTGACGTCACATCCGGCCCTCGACCCATTCTCCGTTAAACTCGGTCGTGGACCAAAATGGCGGCAATTTCACGTACTTTGATGAGCCATAGAAAATCAAAGATTTAACCAAATCGAAAAATTTTTGCGGCTAGTTACTCCACAAAATAAGCTTTATTGTTTTAGCGAAAAAAAGTTTTTGGGGTTAGGTGCACTTTAAGACGGCCCAGACTAAAGATGGCCGTCCATAACACAACACGAGGCCAAGACATGCCCGCCCATATACAAAACACATTGCCGCAGGCGGGCTGTAAAAACAAACAACAATTTTAAATTACTAAAATGGAAAAGAATGATCAACTTTTCTGTTTGTTTTTTTCCTTAGTAATTAGAGCAATGAACAGCAAATAAGCTGCTGATTAGTCATGAGTGAAATCATGTGGAACTCGAGGGATCATTGGGTCCTTACCATTTAGCGAAAAACTCCGGGAATTTCAGTTGAAAGTCAAATGGAACAGTAATTTTTCGGAAAATCTGTTTGGAAATTTTTGACTACCTCCAGTGGTGGTCTTCATTTTCCATTTGGAACTTACGGAACAGCGGAATTTCCTCACCATTTGCTCAACTTTCCAGTTTCCAGTCTCTCATCAGCCAAAAACAGTGTAGTTATATTTTCACTGGGGTACCGGCAAACAATGCCCAGGCTAAGATAAGATATCAGAGTATCAGCCTGAGGCGATTGGGAGCGGGTAGCTCCTGGCTGGCATGGAAAGAGGGTAGGTTTTATCGCTGCCAGGAGGAGGGTGGGGCAAAGCGAAGTAGGCAACGTTGCATTCGAAGGCAGAACACAGAGAAGCAAGACCTGAAGTCCTTATAACTAACTAGAGGAGTGAGGTTACGCAATACATCCCCACAGACCCAGAACTGCATGCTGAATACGTGAGAACAGGGATAAAGGGGCATTGTATACTAGTCCCCGGGGAAAATAATTACGGGAAATCTAATTGCAAATGAACCATTTTGTTTGGTTGGTAAAGCTAGTTTTGGAAAAACCCTTACCATTATCCAACAGTTGTCCCAATCGGTTTCTTATGACAAATGCTAAGCACACCATGTCCATGTTTCATGCGGGCAGCATCTGGAGGTCACGTATACTGTCTTTGAAAAATTCAAAATTGCAGTTCGACAATGCGAATGATGCCTATACAATTTATTGATGCCTATGTTTGCAACTTGTAAATAAGCTAAGATGGAACGAATTACTGTGTTCATGAGAAATTATGCATCAGGATTTTGAAAGAAAGGAATCTTTTGCGACAGCGAGTTACGAAGTTCTAAGAGAAATTCTCACGAAGGCAAAAACTTTGTTTTCGTTGTTGCACGACGCCTATAATTTGCTTGACAGTAGGTCCACATCAGCCTCTGGCTGCGCCTAATCTAATCTACTACACCAAATAAAGTATGTATGTGTATGTATGTGTATGTATGTATAACATCGGTGCCTACAGTACTATGCTTGCAACGTTTGAGTTTAAGTGTCCAAACGAATAATTTAGCTCATGAAAATTGTGGATCTGTAATTTCAAAGAAGATAATGTTTTTAGGTGGCGCCAGTTGCGAAGTTTTGACAGCAGTTCTGTGAGAATCAAGGACACGAAAACTTTGTTCTTGTCAGTTGTTCATTCAAAGCATATTGCATAATTTTACTTGACTTGATACAATGATGGATATTAGAGTATCTGGCTAGTAAAATATTTGTTTTGGCTAGTGAATCAAATCTGTCACTAGCCAGTGGGCTAGCAAGCTGAAAAGTTAGTCTTGAGCCCTGACAGTGCATGCATAAATGTAAACTGTAGAGCAAAGTACTGTTTCTGTATAGCACAGGATGTAAGTGAATTAATTCTCAGTGTATAAAACTTGAAAATGAATTACATGACCATTAAATTCTTTGATAATTGTTTGTTTCAGGGCTGAAGTCTGCAGACATAGAGGCGGTGGAAGTTGTTGGAGGTTCCACCCGCATTCCTGTTATAAAAAGTATGATAACCAAAGTATTTGAGAAGGAAGTCAGCACGACGCTGAATGCTGATGAAGCTGTGGCTCGTGGTTGTGCCTTGCAGTGTGCCATGCTATCACCAACCTTCAGAGTGCGAGAGTTTGCAGTCACCGATGCGACACCCTATCCTGTTGTCCTTACATGGAAAACACAGAACACTGAGGATGAAGGGTATGGAATGTTTTTGTATATGCTAGTTCTTTGTTGGTGTTTTGTATGTTTTGTAGAATGAGAGCACTTGATGATGATGATGATGATGATGAAAAAATCAAATTGACACAATGAAGGAAATACCAGTGTGCAGCCTTTAGAAGAAAAAGGAACTTGAGATGTTTTTGAGCTGCATTTTTAAGCTCATACTATGCAAGAGTGAGTGAATTCCTGTGAGAAAACATTCCAAGGTTGTAGCAGTGTGAACCAAGCACAGTGAGGTCTGTACAAATTAAAACAACTGATGACCAATATTACCAGTAACACCCTCACATCTGGTTAGTAGTGGCACTCGAAAACAAAAAAATGCACAGCTTTTGACCATTTTCATGGAAATTGTCCTTATGGCAAAATGTGCAGTTCCAGAAAATATCCATACTCCCCCCACAGAAGGGATTGGAATTTCCTGGGGGGTGGGGGGGGGGGGTGGGGGTGTAGGGGGGTTCTGTAGGGCCAAAAAATTAAAGAAATGTATGAAGCTGATATGGAATTTCCAGAGGGGTGGGGGGGGGGGGGTCTTAGAAGTAATCCCTACCATGGGGGAGGTATGGATATTTTCTGGAATTACACAATCCTGACAATGAAAGAAGCAATAAAGATGCTTAGATTTAATGAAAATAAATTATGATAACAATTTATTTTACAAGGGTAACATTGATTGCTGATGACTTGGTAGTTTACATAATGTGCTCCCCCCTTTTAAGTTGATCTAAAATCTGAAATATAGTCAGATTACATCAAGATGAAAAATAGTCTTATCACAAGACTAGCTTGCCATATAATAGTAATGGTACGTGTTGAAGTTTAACATCGGATGTTCTGAATTCTTGAGCTGATTTTTAGTTTGTTGTTTTAGGGAGATGGAGGTGTTTGCCGTTAACCATCAGTTCCCTTTCTCAAAGATGCTGACATTTTATCGAAAAGAACCATTTGATTTAGAAGCAAGCTATGGCAAAAATGTCAATCTGCCATTAAAAGATGGATTTATTGGTGAGTTAAAATTGATAGTAGAGACTAAATACACTCTCTTTTTTTGTATATAAGAATGTTCTTTTTCCGGCCCAGGCTGAATATTCTTATTTTTCGCCCAATTTTAGGCTGAAAATATTCTTGTGTTATTCTTAAATTATATCTTATGACATTTCCATTTTAGAATTTATTGGGGTATCAATTACAAGTGCTTTTCAGCTAGATGACTCCAACAATAAGGAGAGTGAAACATTTCACACATTAGCGTTAAACACTTTGCTATAGCTAGAGCTGGTTTTTTCGTTTTTGTTGGCTAGTTTCGCCGTTCGAAGAAAGGAATAGTTTTATAGGGTTAGTTAAAAACATAAAATTGTACGGTATTTACAGTTGTGTCTACACACCAAAATATATCTATCCTTTTCAAAATCTCAGCCTCGGCTTTATTCTTAAAATATTCTTAAAATTTCGCAAATTTCAGCCTCAATATTCTTATAAAATATATTCTTATAGAAAAAAAAGTGTATGTTCTGACAGGGTTCAATTCTAAAAACAAGATCTGAAAAATTAGGCATTGTGGCTCTGGTTCTCCAAAATACATAGGACCTGGTAGAATTCACATTGTTGCTTTGAAGGTGATACAAGCAGGTGCATGTAAGAAAATATGTACCAGGATTCAAAACGCACATGCAGAACCATTGTTCTCAGTTCATTATTAAGCCTTGTGTTTAGCGTCACTGTTGTGGTTTGCTTAAGCTCCCTTACCTAACCTACATTGAGTACAATCAGGCTCATCACTGGGTCATGTGTGAATGGCAATGCCACATGAACCAGCTGTCAACAAGCGACGTAAGCCACTGGCTTGCACAGCTGAGGGCCCAGACTTGAGCCTGCTTGCAGGCTGTTGTTTAGCGTACATTTATGTGTTTTTAGGGCGCTTTTCAATCAAAGATGTTGTACCCAGTAAGGAGGGAGAGTCATCGAAGATTAAGGTTAAAGTTCGTCTAGACATTCATGGAGTATTAAAGGTTGTCAATGCCAGCTTAGTGGAAAAACTTGCAGTAGCTCCAGAACCTGAAGAGGAGCCCATGGAAGTGGAAGGACAAGATGAAAAAGCAAAGGAAACAACTGATGATGCTGTTAGTGAGGTAGAGGTTCTAGACTTAGTGAAGCTTCTTATGTCTATGACATGTATTGCAATATTGATAACCTGGGGTATTGTTCATTGCCTTTTTCTGTGATGCAATTAAGGGTATTTTTTATATGTTGTCTTAGAATTCCCAAGGAACACAGGAAGCTGGTGACTCACAAGAAACAAAGGCTGATGAAGAACCCATGGACACAACAGCAGAGGTAAGTTATACACATACCCATATTTGCAAACTCCAGACTAACTGACAGTCAAGTCAATGTATAATGGATGGCAAGTCTGAATGGGTCAGCAAATTGGCTAAGTCTGGTTTGTTCAAAAGCCAGATAATGCTAACCCAGGATTACAAGTTAACTGAATTATCGATTTTTGTTGCATAAAAATGTTTTTCACTGCTTATGCTTTGACTTATTTTAGGTTACTTCAGCTCAGAACTGTAGGACAAAGAATATACTGGTAAATAGCAA
>JAHPZR010024081.1:82500-87761 GCA_019787425.1 Platygyra sinensis | reverse complement strand
AATACAGTATAAATCATTTATTTGTACCACAAAGCAGTTGGAGATGGTCAGAAAGCTTTTTTGATACTGTAGTAGAGTACAATACCTGAAAATACTTGGGGAATTATTTGAATGGCAAACACAATAAACATACAACATGGTACTTAAGCTTGAAAGAAAAAAAGATATGTCAAGTTACTTTTAAATAGTTCATGATCTTAATTCAGCAGTTTTACCTATACAATTTTACAGCAACCCCACTGATAAGAACCTGACTTAAAATGTTAAGCCTCAACGGGTTCTTATGTGGAGGGGGCTTAAAATGAAAATTTTAGCCTAACAGGGTTTTAAAACCAGGTTCTTATACGCGGGTTTTTTACTGTATTAGGAATGTTTTTTGGCTCGGTTTCAGATAGTACCAAAGTAATTTCTAGATGTTTATACTATTCTCTGGCCGCCATGTTGAAGGGACTAAGGAGGTACTCCAACATGGCGGCCCCTACTAGGCTCTATAATTTTGCGCGGAACATGTTCGGACGAGAGGGTCTCAACTTTGAGACAAACGCACGTATCTTAAAACTTGGAGAACTGTCTTCTTTTATTTATCGTCTATAATATCACAATTTGTGACTTAATCCACTGGATGGTTTTTTTTATTTTGATTGTTTTTATTCGTGACACAATGAACACACTCTTCTCGAGACACTTAGAAAACAGCCGATGTAATATCTACAAACTGCTGTATCTCCTCCATATTGACCACCACAGATTGGAGAGTTTTAATGTACTCCTTCATTTTAGTTTGACACACAGCGGCGATGGGTTTAAATTACGATGGTAAAACAAACATTTTGAAGACCCTCGAAAAAAAAGTTAATTTCAATCGGATACTTAGCCTACCAAGTGTCAATGACCTGCACTACAAATTGGACAAGGTAGCTCTATTCACCATAATATTGGGTTGAGTGTACGACGCCGACGTCATCAGTCACCACATTTGCACATTTTTCAAATTGAAATATATTCATAACTAATGCAGATAAAATTACAAACGGTAAACGGCGTTTTTATTCTTTCCTGGAATTCTATGTGATACACCTAAAAAATCAAGGGATAAAAGTTTGGTCACAGTAACACCTAAAAAATCAAGGGATAAAAGTTTGGTCTCAGTACCACTTTACGCTCCATCGTGCAACTCCGCGTCCGGTGATTAGGAAATCGACCGCCGTGCTATTGTTCAACCACGAACTTCGCATGAAAGTAACTCACATTGAATCACACGTGAACACAGCACTCGATCAGTAAAATCGCGAAAAATGCGACTCACGACGCTAAGCACAATGCAGCTCCGCATAACTTCAACATCCGGCTAACATTGTGCACTGTGCAAACATGAAGCCCAATAGATTCACGTTATCATTAAGTCTCAAGGGAAGGACACATTCAGCGTCACAACCGGTGCCACTCTAGTTCGCAATGCAAAAAATGTTTGCCTACTTGCGAAGTTATTACAGATTGTAATGACAAAGAACAGCAGTATTTACTTTTCTTTACATAAGGCTTTTTACGTGCACAGTGATTAAAGACTGTCAATAGCGGTGAATATATTAAATGGCTTGTGTGACCTCCTTACCTTGCAGAGTTTAACATCGTTCCTGTATCTGTACTGGTCAAAGGCATTCTAGGGTTCTTAATTAGAATGGTGAAGTGCAGTTTTTTGGGGAAGAGTGCCACACATTTGGGTGCAACATTCCTACTGCTGATTTCCCTACTTTCCTTGCTAACTTGGTTAATAACGACAGAGCAAAGATTTAACTATCACGTTATTAAGGTAAGTTTAATTATTCAAGTTAATTCTTGAACCAGTCACGGTACGACAACGCCGAACACAAAACTCGACATGGTCATATGGAATATATTTCAACTCAAACAGTCCGGGATGCCCTAACACATAGAGAGTCAAGCTAAAACTACTCGACTACTTTTATTAAATTTGCAACTTATGGAAGTATTTACGCAGCGCTGTTTTGGAGGGGCAGCGTTGTTGGCAGGATCTTAAATCGAATTATGTCTCCTTATATCATATTTTGCACATAGCGTACCGAAAAATATGTAGTATTTAAGAGTGAAAACACTCAAACGTGAACACTTGACATCTTTTGTACCTTTTCTTTAGCCACTAAAGAATGGATCTTTAACTTCATTTTAACAAGGGATCTTGCCGTTTTTACCCGCAGAAATCTTTTACATTATATGAAAAGCTTTCTTTCTGTAGTATTCAAAAAAAAGTACAGGAAATTATTAAGGCTCAGGTACTCATTCCAAAACAAATGTTCACTGACTGTTTCCTGCAAACAAAAGTCAAAAACTAGTTAATCTGCCCAATGTGTAGAGTTTAATTCAGTGAATCATATTTCCCGTGTTTTCAAACCCTGGCTGTGTACAACAGAACAACTTCATCTTCGTTTCCAGCTCGTAACCAGCAGTTTTAAAAGTTTTTCAGTCATATGTTTTATTTTCGTTTCCGATTTCCCTAGAAGTCCGCTCTATGTGTCATACCCTTTGTTTGTAACTCTGAAAAGAATTTCAAATTGTTTACTTAGAGAGCAGACAACCATTCTTTCGTTGTCAAGTGTTTAAGAACAATTTTTTTCGGCGCTTTTGCTTTCCAGACATCACAATCTTAGACCCTTTTCAACTTTTAAACGGAGTTAATAAAATGAGGGAAATAATCATATCATGTTTTTGTTGCTATGTTCCGTTGGTCAGCTAAGTATCGATTGAAATTAACTTTTTTCGAGGGTCTTCAAAATGTTTGTTTACCATCGTAATTTAACCCATCGCAGCTGTGTCAAACTAAAATGAAGGAGTACATTAAAACTCTCCAATCTGTGTGGTCAATATGGAGGAGATACAGCAGTTTGTAGATATTACATCGGCTGTTTCTAAGTGTCTCGAAGAGTGTGTTCATTGTCACGAAATAAAAAATCAAAATAAAAACCATCCAGTGGATTAAGTCACAAATTGTGATATTATAGACGATAAATAAAGAAGACAGTTCTCCAAGTTTAAGATACGTGCGTTGTCTCAAAGTTGAGACTCTCGTCGAAATGTTCCGCGCAAAATTATAGAGCCTAGTAGGGGCCGCCATGTTGGAGTACCTCCTTAGTCCTTCAACATGGCGGCCAGAGAATAGTATAAACATCTAGAAATTACTTTGGTACTATCTGAACCGAGCCAAAAAACATTCCTAATACAGTAAAAACCCGCGTATAAGAACCTGGGTTTTAAAACCCTGTTAGGCTAAAATTTTCATTTTAAGCCCCCTCCACATAAGAACCCGTTGAGGCTAACATTTTAAGTCAGGTTCTTATCAGTGGGGTTGCTGTAAAATTGTATAGGTAGAAACTGCTGAATTAAGATCATGAACTATTTAAAAGTAACTTGACATATCTTTTTTTCTTTCAAGCTTAAGTACCATGTTGTATGTTTATTGTGTTTGCCATTCAAATAATTCCCCAAGTATTTTCAGGTATTGTACTCTACTACAGTATCAAAAAAGCTTTCTGACCATCTCCAACTGCTTTGTGGTACAAATAAATGATTTATACTGTATTATGAGATGATATTTATACTATATATAGTATATTCAGACGAAATTCATTTGAAAATATAAGAACCTATTTTAAGAACCTTGGTAGCCTAAATTTGCTTTAAGTACCATTTATATAAGAACCTATTTAGGCTAAATTGAAAAATCCAGGTTCTTTTTCGCGGGTTTTTACTGTACTTAAAACTCTAAAATTGCTAAAAATCACAAGATAAGGGTTTGTTTTACGACAAACGCGATGTTAGCTTCATATCACGCACCGCCATACTGACTTCGAAATTCAAACTGCGCTGTATTCCAAACGAAGGACGCTATTGAGCTGGAACGTGGTAAACAGGTATAAATATAGCGCCTCTAATGCCTGATGAGGATAAAACTTTTAGTGGCTGTTTAGTTTTGGGTTTGAGAATTTGATGACGTCGCGTGCACACACTCTTTTCCGTGGTAAAAGAGAAGAACCTCGCCGAGTGCGGAAAAATCCTGTTGCATAACAACACACAGAAGACCAGGAGGCCAGCTATTTTAAAACTCTGATCAAAAAGTACATATTCACTTGAATAATTGAATATATATATTTTTTTTATGTTTCCCTGCAGGTGTTCCAAGATAAGTTCTTAATCAAAATGACTTCCAAACAAAAGGAAACAGCAAAAAAGATTCAGGAATATTGTGAGAACTATGGGAAAGATTCAAGTGAAAAAGATCTCGATTTCTCAAACTTTATTGTACTGGAGAAGTATAAACTTGTTTACTGTTCGGTTCCTAAGGTGGCCTGTACAGTGTGGAAGCGAATACTGGCCAACTTAGAGGGCTACAACATTACTAACGGCGTTCACAAGAAAACTAAGGACAAACTGAGAATTCTAAGTAATTATACAACTGAAGACCGCAGTAAAATTCTCAAAACGTACAAGAAGTTTATGTTCGTGAGAGAACCTTTTGAACGACTTTTATCAGCGTACAAAGACTGCTTCTGGGGAAAGTTCAAGAGAAGGATGGATACCTGGAAACGTTATCGAAAGGTAATAAGATTCGTATTGGCCACACGTACTGGTCTTGATGTCGATGTCAATGCTGATAACACAACTTTTGAACAATTTGCAACCTATCTTGTTCTTCGATGGAGGGAAGGCGTTTCATTTCAAGAGCACTGGCGTGAACAGAACAAGTTGTGTCATCCATGCCAAGTACAGTTTGATTATGTCGGCCATTACGAAACATTGCAAGATGACGCGCAATTTATTTTACGAAAGACTAAACTAGACGATAAAGTGTTCTTTCCAGAATGGCAACCAACCAACACTAGCGCTTTAATGAAGACTTACTATTCCACACTGTCACTGCTTAGGATAAGACAACTCTGGGACATTTATAAGAAAGACTTTGAGTTGTTTGGTTATAGCTACCCAGAAGCCATACAGATGGTGGTTGATAACTTAGTTAATAATAAGTTGTGAAGAAATTATTTTAGATCTTCAGTCTCAGTTAAGTCATCAATAGCGCTTTCCGATCTACGGAGAAAGGGCCGAGCTTTCAAACAGTTGTTTACGGAATTTAGTTGAAACCGCATTATATTTAGGTTTGTTCTTCAAACTTCCGAACTGCTTTCGGACTCAGTTTTCCTCGAGTTTGTGAAATCAGCAGTCGTAAGTGGTTATGCTGGGTGTAGTGT
>JAHPZR010024081.1:0-77500 GCA_019787425.1 Platygyra sinensis | reverse complement strand
GCGGTGTCCTATATTCAAAGTTTTGTGATAATTTTGACAGTGAGAAACAAAGTAAATGACTTTAGTACACCGTGAGATTCGTAGGTAAAATATAAAATCATTTTCAAACCACGTTGTCCTCGGCTTCATTGGCGAGATAACTTAAACTCGCTATTGCTAAAGGTCAGTCCGAGGGATGAAACTCCGCACCGAGCGTCGTTAGTTTGGTTTCTTTTTGGATTATGTTAGGTATTTCTATGCTACGATATAAGCATTTTTGAAATATTAAAATGTTGTACTCCCCGAAAACCAGTTGTCATATTACACCCCTAAAGGCCTCCCCCCATGACGACCACTATCTCTGTCCTCAAGGCGGCCTTTAAGGAGAAGTTTGACTGTAGACACTCTAGTTAATGCTATGTATAACTACTCGTCGCTTCCTCTAGAGCATGTGCACTCGGAATCAGCTCTGATCGCAATATACCCACAAATACAGGTAATAATGATCATCACTCTTTAAGGAACTTATTTGCTGTCAAAGGATACAATTGGAACAGTGTCATAGAGCATCTTTGGAAGTGATTCACCAACAACCTAAAATACAACAGAGAAAGCAAGGTTCACTCAGTTAAAATGACATGAAAAAGGCGCTTTGTTTACCATTTAACCGATATTAAAAACAAGCAAAAGTCGCGTCAGAAAACATGTCACGATTTATCACTCAAACTGAGAGAAAAATTCTCGTTGTCACGATGCAGAGTACTTTATAAAGAACCTACTCATTTGCAGGAGGAAAAACGGGTGTCATTTAAACATTCAGATGTGTTCCAAATTGGCTGCCGATGAACAGTATAAAAACGAAGCGGTCGTTCCATAAACGTAGAAGAAACAAACACTTACCGTGCATTTTTACCTTTCGACACACCCATCGGAAAAAATTGGTATTTGCCCTGAGCGGGACTCGAACCCACGTCTCCCTGATTACTAGTCGGGCATGCTAAGCCACTACACCATCAAGGCTACCACGCTGGCAACGCAGCAGATTAACGAGGTGACTTAGCCTTGTGGGGATCCCTAGGGCCCAACTTTTCTCCACCTGGGAGTGTATCCTTGCCTCTATAATAGTGGCTTAGCATGCCCGACTAGTAATCAGGGAGACGTGGGTTCGAGTCCCGCTCAGGGCAAATACCAATTTTTTCCGATGGGTGTGTCGAAAGGTAAAAATGCACGGTAAGTGTTTGTTTCTTCTACATTGTCTAAACCTTTCATTTGCCTCGACATTTCTAAATTTCATGTGTTCCATAAACGGCAATACGTAAAATAACAAAATCGGTTGGAAAGATGACCCGAGACATAAGGAAAAGAGTGATAAAAACAAACCAAACCAACAGACACTGATATCAGAAATAGCACCTTGTTTGCTCTGTCCCATCTGGCACCCTCCATGAACAAACCTTTGACGTACACACCATCCTCCTGTAAACAGATCAACAAATAAATACATCGATAAAACACAAAGAGAAATTTATGGTAAAATTTGAAGAAGACTGGCTGATAACAGAGTAGGAATGGAGTTCATTCAAGACTAAATGATCCATATTTCCCGGGGAAGAGACCTTTAAGAGGTTAAAAAAGCGTTTTTGGTACCTCATAGAGTGTTAAGCTTCAAAAAGGCAGTTTCGCGGTACCTTTCAGTATTGAACTGACAAAAAATGTGACAAGAGGCACTTGACAATCAACTGATTTTCAATTTTGTCTCATTTACACCGGTATCTCTAGGGGTGAGAAAAATTTCAAGCCACACCCACAAAACATGATCTTGGTAGACGAGCACACCCACCCTTTTTATATAGGCGTCCCCCCCCGGGCCATGTTGACTTACAGGTTTGCTGTTCATATCATGTTCCTCATCAGTCACTTCAAACTCAAATCCCAAGTGGTCGATCGGAATCTTATACCGTCTTGCAAAATTTTGCATCGCACCTGAAAGTAAACAGACATTTATTTTAATTTATTGCCATTAAGGCTTGTACCTGGGCAAGGCGCTCAACTGTTCAATTACACTCTGTTTTTTTTATAGGAACATGTCTTTAAAGAATACCGAGAATAAAATTTTCGAAATTTTAAGAATATTGTTGGAATAAACCCGAGGTTAAGAATTTAGGAAAAAATATAATTGTGTGCGCAAAATTGTAAATTCAATACAATTCAGCACAAAATTCTTCCTTTCTCTAAATGACAAAATTAGCCAAGTTCTATGCTAATAACATTTCTTAAACAAGTTATGTGCGTCATTATCAAGCTTTATTGCCTACAGGCAGCTGACTCCAAAACTGCTTCAACGTCATCAGAGAATATTAAACAGAAATGTCATATGCTATAATCTAAGAACTAAGAATGTTCAAAAGAATACTTTTAGCCTAAAATCGGCAGAAAAGTAAGAATACTCAGCCTTAGCCGGAAAACAATATTCTTAAATAAAGTATTCTTGTACTATTAGAAAGAATTTACCTTTCTTCACGCAGAAGTATGACTTGACACTAACCTGTAAGGAAAGATTGGGTGAAGTAGAATCCCGAGATCCAAAACACGTTGGGAGAACCTTCGTCAATCCAAGTCTGGAGAATGAAAAACAAAACGACTTTTAAAATGACGGGCTCTACTCGCTGGTTACAACAAATACAACAGCAACGAGAACATTACCTTGAAAAATCTGAGGCGCGCTACAAGATCCGCCACGTAACTACCCAAAGGCTTCAATGACGGGTAAGATTTGGCCGCCCACATACTGGGAACCTGGGAACAAAATACAACATTAGGAAAATGAAACATGGACTTGTCTTTAAAAAAGCTCGGTCAGTCACGGGATTTTGAGTTACTTTGGAAAGGTAAAATTATCTTTAAATTGAAGGAAACCTGAAAATAATAGTTTATTAAGATAGGAAAACACCAAAGAGATAATAATAAACCATAAAGAAACAAGGATGGTTAAGGATGGAGAAGATTGACAAGATTGACACGGATTACAAACAAAGAAATTGAAAAATTTTGGCTAAACTTTTCATGATGAGGAAACCGTGATGTAGTTCCTTTAAGTAGATATTACTGTTTCTAAAATGAGTCTATAATTCCTGTGTCATGCCCAAAAAGTTTGCAATGATGATTTGAATCTTACCCTGCCGACCATCATGCTCCCAAACACATCCTCGAGTTCTGAAGACATCACCACCAGACCCTGGATAAAGACACGATGTGAGTTCAACACAAATTTATACAGTGCCGCGAGGCACAGGTTTAGACTCCATTACAGTCCATTGTACAGGTTTTGCTATCATATAATGCAGAGGGTTAACGGCGAGCAACTTCCAGACTGGGTCACATCCAGACTGTTCCAACAAGGCCATAGTCGGGGCAAGATACGTTACACCCTTCAACCCCTCAATACACCAAAGAGTATAAAGGGATGCCAGAGAATTCTTCAGAAAATCAGACACTATGCTAGGTACATGATTTGGAATATCCCTGTCACTTCAAGCTACGGAAACCAAACTTAAGTAGCACCAGTGTGGGCCACTCACTCGGACTTTGGACAGGAGTTAACACATTTCACGAAGCTTTGAAATATAATGCTAAAGTAAAATCTCTGAACTTCCTTGCGTGCATCCCTGGGGAAGTATAGATATTCTCGAGGTGGTTAAGTGAAGGTGTGTGATTCTCACCTTGATGGCTTTCTGAATGTTCCTAAGACTCGATCGAACAACTCCTGTCAGACGATTAAACCTGCAAAAACAAGAAGACCGACTGGTTTAATAACAACCAGCTACAATCAAGATCGTCATCACTAACAACATGACAACCAACACAAATAATAACATTTCTGACGCCGGAGATCAAATCCTCCAAAAGAGAATTTACAGCGGTTATCAGTGACACGCGCCCTTCAACGATTTTTTCCGATTTCAAAAACTAAGTTTTGGTGGACGTCAATCAAACGTATCCATGACAATAGTCGTGTTCATTTCGAGTCAGTTTCACGGCCATGTTCGATCGTCGTTGGATCAGGAATAATCGCTCAGTTATTATGACAAAGTAATTTGCAATTTCGCTGAGATTGAGGGCTATTATGTAGAGAAAACGTGTTTTGTCTTTGAATTGCATAGCAGAAACACTTTTTGCGAGCGAATTGAAACGTTTGTGAAGAAGGCGGCGTTCGAAAACAAAACTAGAGCCGTAAGCGATCCGCCAAAGAGAAAGTCAAAGAAACGAAACTGGGATGCAAGGCCGTAGTTGAAAATTGGCCTCTGAAATGAGTCGCTTTATAAGGAGATTGACTTCTTATCAGCTTGTTATGGATGCAGATTATTTTCGCCGCAGAAATTCTCGTCATTCGCCTTGCTAAAACATAATCCAGAGATTTTTATCCTGACGAGTTTCAAGCGTGGTCGGAATACCAGACAGACAAATTATATGCAAAGCAAACCGTCAGCAGAACCATTCGGCAAGTGGGATTGTCAGTGATAAAAAGGTAATGAAAGCCGTAAGAGATTAGCAGTTAGATTTTTGTAGTCTATTCTGTAATAAAGGCTGTTTGTAAATTTGCAGCTTCAAAACATTGCCCGTGAGCGAAACGAACGAAAAGCCGCTTCAAACGATTTTATAAGTCTTACTTCTCAGTTTCTGTTTATCGACGAGTCAAGTAAACATGAAAAACCAACTCGGGTACTCCGAGAATTGACACTGAAATAATGGCTCTGGAAACTCCGCTCGCCGTTATTGTCATGGATACATTTGATTGACGTCCACCAAAACGTAGTTTTCGAAATGGGAAAAATCGTGTGAGGGCGCGTGTGACTGATAACCGCTGTAACAAAAAGAAAACAAACATAAAGGAAAACTTTAATTTTATAACAAAATTTAATAAGTATCTCTTTTAATTTATTTTCAAAACACTGCTCTTGTTGTGGCGACAGCTGCCTTGTCATACTTTTGCCATTAAAAGCTACATTCATCGCTTCTCTTCAAGCCAACAGTCTTGTAAGGCCGTTTAATTCTGGATTAGCACGGGTGTTTTTCGCAATAGGATCCACGAAACGCAGTATCGGGCGTAAAGGATGTATCCTTCTGGATTCACACGTTTGCATTCACATCCAATGTCAAGGGCGATACAATATCCCACTTAATGCTATTCTAAGGAGAAACTACATACTAATTACACTAGGAAATGTAAAGGTAAACATTGTAATGGCGATTGGAAAGAGAATTTCAGGTTTTAATGGATTAACAAAGAAACGTTCAGGAAGAGTTCAGTCTATTGCACAGTGCACTGTCGACATTTAGCGATCGTAAGCGGAGGAGTCGGATCCAGTCGGACCAACTCGGATGCACACAGACGAAATAACGAGCAGACCGCCGTTAACAATTACAAGAAATAATTTTTAACTGGTTATTAAATTTTACCTAATGAGTTCTTGAAGCAGCACAGTATTCATAGATTCTTCATACAGTACGGGATACTTTTTCTGCAGAAGAAACAAAGTATTGAAGTATTTTTCAGTGCAACAGCTCTCGTAAGCTGCTGATGTTTTAGTATTGTAGCAGCTGTTATTGGTTTAGGTTTAGGGACATTGTTTCTGTTGTTTGCACTATTGCTTAAAGGGTATTGAGCCATTCTTGTGAGACCTTACGAGAGCTGCTACATCACTGCTACATGACCCATATTTTTACAGTTACATGTTAACTAACGCAATTCGCTGGATGGGCTCATTTCTTTTCACACTGTTAAATTGCTATAAAGCCGAATATACGAACGATCGAAGTGAGCTTTACACTGTGCAGATCAGATGTTCGCTGTTTAAAACGTAGCATAACCGGAAGAGCAAATCACTAACCTGAACCATTTCAGTATCGAAAGGTGGCGGAACTTTTGACAGGATATCAGATGCCAAGTCTTTGAGCACGTCTTGGGATGACTTCCCTCCACTTGATGTCTAAGATAAGAAAGAGTTATCGGACATGTAAGATAGTGCAGCTAAAATCGTCTTGAATTTCACGTTATTTTCCCGAACCGAGTTTCCCTCAACCATAAATCAAAAATGACCGATGATTGTTGGGTTTTCAATTTCAACCGGCGTAGTGTGGACGGAAAACACTTGATGCGTTTTCAGAGTGAAACCTCCGTTTTCAAATTCCTCCGGCGTAATGTGGACGGAAAACATTTGGTGCGTTTTCAGAGTGAAACCTTCGTTTTCAAATTCCTCTGGTGTAGTGTGGACGGGCCGTGATAACTGTATATGCAAATTCAAGATTATGATATCATGTTTCGTAGAAAGGATCACAAGTCCATATTTCTCTGTTTTTTTTTTTCGTTTTTTTTTTTCACACTAAACAAACTTCAAATTCAATTTTGCTCTACAACAGAATAGACTTTACAGGAGAGGAGAAGGTACTTAATCCATTCCCTACCTGTCTGGGTAGTGTGAGTAGAATTCCATCAAAGAGCTGCTGAGTTTCTCGTTGGTTCTTTGATATGTCAGCATTCTCATGCAAACCAAATACCTGTTAATGAAAACAAAAGTTCTAAAGATAGCCCAGTGTGTTGTCACAAGGACCAACATTGAAATTCCCAATACAGTTTCCCCCGTTCACGTCCATTGCTATGAGGCGAATTTAAATTGATCATAAGTTAAAGGCAATTCTCATTTGCTCAAAGACCGACAGCTATTAAGAAAGTATGTTACCTCAGGATCTGGTGTGAGGGGAAGACTACGGATGTACTCCAAATAACTCTCGTAAGGACCCTGCGTGCAGAATAACAAACAAGAACTACTTTAGTGAAACAACAACCCATCAGGGCTTGGGAAGAGGGCTAGCCAACTTTTCTGCAAGTTAAAAAGCCCACAAAACAACAAATGCAAACAGATTCCTTGCAGTCTGGCTCCTGGTTAATAGACTTAATAGGCCCAAAAAGCACTGAAACAAAGAAGACACAACTACTTGACTTGTACAATACGATGGAAAACACTATATGATCTTGGATTCAGACTGCATTGATTCAGGCATGTTACTAAGGTTTCTTCACAACTAATTTCAACTTAATGAACTCCCGGTCAGACGCCATAGACACCAAGGACATACTTTAAGGTAATTCCCCTGAAATAAAACTGACAATAGATTTTTGTTCAAACTTTGCCCACTGAATATTTATCATATGAGAACTTCAAATTTGAAACAAAAAAGGGGGGTGCCCATACTCATTAAGGAGCACTGAGGCATCGAAAATGACCCATTTTGGCATTATTTAATACTTATTAGAAGAACGCATTCCCAGTATAATTGTAAATTTTTGTGACAGAGACTCATGAGAACACGAATTAAACTGGAGTCAATACATTGTGTCGGACACAAATAAACTTTTTAAGTTTGATTTAGACAGAAAGCTAAATTCTTGATTAAAATTTCAACCAAATTTCTTGACATGGTTACCATAGGGCAAAATAAAAAAGCCCACAGTTTACCTGCTATATATTTTCGTTATTTATTCAATTTTCAGCAATAGGAATCAGATTAGTCTTTCCTCGAGCAAAGTTTATGATAAGTTGATTACAATGACTGAAAAAAAGTTGGGGTGCCCGTGCTCGTTGGTGAGCTATAGCCATTTCCCAACTGACAGCGCTCAATATCAAGGCAAATCCGCCATGTTTTCAATATGCGCGTGCACGCGGGAGCGCTAAATGACGCCATAAATTATGCGCAGAAAGGATGCGCATAGCCTGAATTTCAGCCGTCTCCTCCTCTCGCGAAGTCTCGGGAGAGAGACGTCTGAAGGCACTGGGCGATAATGCTGTCCGGTGACGTCACTACCCGAAAACTTCCATCGTTTCACAAACAATATAGCAACGAAAAACCCTTTCGAGCCTCCTTAAGAAGAAACAAAGTCATAAGGCACTTCCTCAGTATTACATCAATTATTCGAGACTTCAGTTAATGGAACATAAATGAAGGGGATGACGATACAATATACTTCCATACCAACATAACATACTTCCCGTCCTTTTTTGTCTCTTATCGGAGTACCGGAACTCTCACTGTTCAATATGTAATTTATTCCATATTATACCTAGTTACCTTGCAAAAGACTGTCAGATTACTGTCACTATATTACCGTCCTACAGCATCAAACCCGGATATGATCTATGTTTCTGAGCTTTTCAAAATCGATGTAAGAAAAGATAACAGTGTCCCTTGAGCAAGTGTTACAAACCTCTGGTGGTGCAAAGTACGCCCCACTGCTGGAAAACTTGTAATGTTCATCTTCAGTGACCTCACGGCAGTAGAATGTGGACAGAATACTTAAAATAAGACGCCTGAGAGTGAGAGCACATAAGAGTGACAAGTATTAGTACGTAAGTATCTCATGTCACTGTTTCAAAACGAGGCTGGTGTAAGCCCGATGAATGGAAAACGTGTTTGATTAATGATATCTACGAAAATGACTATATGACGAAAAATCACATCCTAAGAAATACAAGACAACAGCCTTCTCCGAAAAAAGGGACCTCGTGAATAGACTGCATTAGTTTTGTTTCGATGTTATTTTAAATAACTGCGAAAATGGTTACAAAATGAGTTTAACATGTGTTGTTTGATGTGCGAGGTAAAATAAACTGAGGAATGGAGAACGATATTGAACGATATTGAAATTCAGTTTTCCAATATATTTCTTTACGATAACTAACAATAAACGGCTTAACCAGTGGAAGAATTTCTTTGTACGTCATTCTGATAATTTTCTTGTTTATTCTTTTGTTTCCCATCAGAAATAGCATAGACAATCCTGAAGTCTTCACGTCATAAGGGTAAGTTGCTACTAAGCAACACTGCTGACTACGTGATCCGCGTCGGACGGGAATTCTAACACACCTGTCTCTCTCATCAGTGACTCGACCTCCATAGTTACACTGTCCCGTGAGATACGTCAAGGCGTCCAGTGGAACGTGTTCATAATCATTCAGAAACATCTGTAAAGTGCAACGTAACTCACTTTAGGTCGATATGCCATGATTTAATAAATAGAGGCACTGAACAGATCAATGTATATTATATTTCCTTGTTATTTTATTCTCCATAATCATGGTGGTCACACTTAACTCTCAAACAACGAAAAAAATCCCTGCAGTTAACTCCGGATAACGCTTGGTTCACTGATCATTTAAAACGTTTCAGGTTTACGTTAATAATTTTAAATGTAAATACGTAACCCTGCTTGAAAAACAAGTAACCATGCACAAACTGAGTAACAACTTTTTCAGAATATTGAAACTATGCGCGTCGGTTGGAGAGTGCTTGAGAAAAGCTAGTTTAAATCAATCAAAATACTCATGTTTGGACGGAATTTCTACGAGCTCCGTGTGATGAAACTTCTGGTCTGATTGTATTCCGAGGAAGAGAAATAAAGAACAGCGTTTAATCACAGTGGATATCTCGACGTGTAGGGCATCTCATTCCTACATCACCTTAGCCTTCGTCTTTTAAGTGACCAATCAGTGTTTGGGATTAAAGACACGTGATTATGAAGACACTTTGGACTAAACTGAACTGACCTGCTGTTGACGCACGCTTATTCTCAAGTCAGACTCGTTAAATTCATAAGGAATGTTCCAGCCCAGTGGACCAAACTTGCGTCTCTCTTGAACCAAAGCATGAAAGAAACACAAGCTGAACAGCAGCTTCTTCCAAACCTACGGGGATAACACAATGATAAGATACTTCTACACTGTAATTAATGCCTTCTTGAAAATACTTGTTCGCATAAACATCAGTCCCATGCCAGTCGACCCAGATAAACCGAAATTTGTTCTTGATGTAGAAGGTCAATATACCGCATACTTACAATAAAAATATATATGATAACAGCAGTGAGCAAAGCATAGCTCACTACAGCTCATGGTCGTCTGTATCGCAGCTAAAAAGTGTCTCCAACTCAATCTCAAAAAATAATGCAATAATGCGAGTTACTTCTAACAGTTATACCCACTTCATTCACGCTTGAAAGGAAGCCCACATTTCAATTTTCTCACTCGACTTTAGCACTAGCAGATTTTAACCATGTCGAGAAAAGGAGTAGTAAAGAAACTGATACAACCGAAAGAATAAGTAATTACAATAACTGCTTTCAGTTATCCTACCTTCGTTTTATTGCAGCCATTAAAGAATGTGGGATCTGATATAGGATCGCTGTGGTAGGACCGTAACAAATTCGCCCTCAGTCCCATTGGCGGCTCATTGGTCATTTTCACTCCTGCGAGTAAACAGATCAACAATGAGATATTATGCCAGGTGAAAATGACTTTTCATATCAGACAGCTATTGCCCTAAAGGGTAATCGTTTCAAAGCAGACATTCACCACGATCTCAACGATATCAAGAAAGTCAAGCATTTTTTTTAGCCTATTCTTACAAATTGATGTGAGCCGTTGAATGGAAATAAAAACTTGACAAAAAAGTCAAGAATTTGCACAAGCAAAGGCTGCCGAAAAAAATTCTTCAGTAAATCTCTGAGTCTTTTCTAACTATCAATTGAAGCTTACTTCCTATTCACAACAATCTCGTTCCTCGAGTCTTGGCCCCTTACTGCGCAGGCTTGACGAAACGAGCGACTCTCGAGAGCTCACTTACTGGCTTAGTTTTAATTGGTTTTGAAAACGACAGTAATGAGCGGAAGTAAAACACTAGCGTCTTGATTGAGCTAGGTGCCTGTCAGCTAGGCATGCGCAATTCGACCAGAAGTCAAATTTGTGATCTTCTTGCTTTGCATAGAGCAAATTATGAGAAGTTACATTTATTTTTTCGTATTTATGGAAAAACTGAGTAGAAGCAGTACAAATGGAGGAACAGAGCAAGACTTGGTAACTTACCATTCTGCAAGATGGACACGGGAAATCTTTCCGTGGGATAACTTGTTAGCCATAGTCTAAAATTATTGTGCGTCTTCTCCGGAACAATGACCTATCATAAGAAAAATAATCACAGTAGAATACAGAAAGATGTTCACACATCCCAAGACCAATCGAAATCTACTTTGAAACTCAAACAAGCTAGATAAAGAAAATGGTAATGTTCCTGTCTTCCCCTAGTCTCCCGTGGGAGACAAGAAGGTGTCAGGGATAAAAATTTGAATACGTTAAAGCGTGAGATGTAAAAAGCGTTAACCGTAAGAAAAAATAGCTGTGAAAGTTAAAAGAAAGCCAGGCCGGAGATTTATTCACATCTCATAGGTTTAACAAAAATTAAAATAACTTTTACCTTTTTTAAACAACAAAAATTAACTTTTAACTTTTATAGCAATGGAAATAATTTCTAAGATTTCTGTTAACCGTAAGGAAATTGAATTAACCGTTGGTCATCAGCTCAATGCCAGACTCTCTGCTAATCTATGGCCTTTGCATGTTGTCTAAGCATGCACGAACGAGCAAGAAATGATATACAAACAAAAGGAATGTGGTCTACTCACTTCCTCGCATATTTTTTCAAGGATAGGCATCCAGGATGTTGCAAGATGGCAATTCTGCAGTACAACCCAGTCACCCACCTCAATAGCCTACAGAGAAAGCATAATCAATCAATCAATCAATCAATCAATCAATCAATCTTTTCTTCCTACTCAATCATTCTTGTTTAAAAACAGTTACAAAGTTCAATGAAATTATAAATAGTAAAGTTGGAGTACTGGCTGCCTGCCCCTAGTGTCACATTAATGGTAGCCTACATATCAACATCTGGGCACAAAGCACCCTTTCTAGTTCGTTATTGTATCTCACGGACGTCTTACCCGAAAAGCATTCATAAACCCAAACAAGAGATACAAGGACATCAGATCGGACATTGTAACGCTCAACGTTTTAGTTGAAAACGCATACATCAGAAAAAGCTGTTCAGAGCGGAGACATTTGAAAATGGAGCCCTGTTGTATTAGTGTGGACAGCTAAAACGGAACCTTTCAAAAACGCATTTTAGCGCGTTGAGCGTTTGAGTGTGAACGGGTAAACGCTTTGAAAAACGGCAAAGTGTAAGGGCGGGAAACTTTAGATCACTTTATATTTGCTAGTGTGAACGGGCCTCAGAATTAATAAAACCGAGCTACTTGCATGGATAGTATGAATATGTGCACTAAAAGACGGTCTAAACTGCAACTCTTAAGCACAACGGTCACAATTAATGAGAAAATAAACAGAGCCAGCGGTTTGCTATTGCTGCGAACAAAAATATTCTTACATTATTGATCATCTTTGTTGCAATGGGTCCTTGGCCTTGGCCGAGTGAAATGGTCTGAAAATGGGATCTGGTCACACCTAATAAAGAAAATAATTATGAAAAATACTGAACACAATGAAACAAAGTTAAGGGGATAACACGGTTGCTGGTGGAAGGAAGGGAAAGAGAGAAGGGAGCGAGAATCGTTCCACAGAACAATCAGTTCCGAATTCACTGATCTAAAATGACCAAATACTACCCAGGTTTTCAAAGTTCTTTGCCAAAGTCGTCAGAAGCATTTCCAAGTGAGGCTTTTATCAATCGATAGTCATACCAGAGCATACAGAAAAATCTTCAAGTGAAACGAGTGCTCTTTAGGTCCAAGATTGAAAACAATTCATTCGTTGTTAGGACGGTAAAAGGACAAACTACCGTAAGTAGGAATGTTACATTTAAATAATCTCACCGATGTCTTCTGCAAACTTGACTAAGCTAGCCATAGGATCTGCTCCAGGTGATAAGACAAATATCAACGGCACACAGCAATCGGAGTCCTCGTAACACTTGGACAGGTCAAATGTGGGAGGCTCAATGTACGTGGGATTCATGTAGAAAGTGATGAAGTCACGCACACCAAGTGTGACCTGTACAGAAAGAGAGCGATAGCTTGCGTGACTTGGACGAGCAAGCAGTAAAAATTCAAACGTGGGTAACATGCAAGAAAGCGAATGCGAAGATTTCGTTAGTAGGGATAATTCAGAACAATATAGATTGAAAATATAGACGATTCTGAGAGATTAGATGCTGGTAAATCAAGTTGCACGACCTAAAACAGGCAACCCCATCAATAGTGAGTGACTAAGGTCTATTTCTTACCTTGTCTGGCCTCAAACATCTCAAAATGATCAAATGTTGAAGTTTGTTGAGTTCATCTTCCCATGGATCCGGTAACTGCTCTGTTTGTGGACTGGCAGTGTCGTAAAATGCTTTCCACTCAGACAGCTTAAGAATTAACAGAGAGGATCAAGCCTTAATCAAGCTAACAAACTATTTATTTTTACAGAAAACGCCTATCGTTGATAACACATGGTTGATTAATCAAGAAATAGGTTCCTCACTGCGGTTATGAAAATGGAGGAGTAATCAGGTCACTTTCCGAAATGGCAAGCTCTGAGATGAGGGTAGCTAGACCTTATAGAACAGCAATAATTGCTATGTACGATTTTACTACCTGGCTCTTGTTAGATATTAAAACGTAATTGAATCACGTTAAATCCAATAGGCCATTTCCGAATTACCTCAGGCCTCTTCTTCGAAGCGAGTCTTGGTGCTCACCGTTCATATGCAAATCAATTTTCATTCACACGCAAATGAGTTTAATTTGCGTGTGAATGAACATTGATTTGCATATGAAAGGATGAGCACCAAGACTCGCTTCGAAGAAGAGGCCTCAGGTAATTCGGAAATGGCCTATTTGGACCAATTGTTCCTTTCATAAGCAGTGAGTGTAAAGTATCAAAAACGTGGGCTTTTTACGATATAACCATCTTGGATTACCATATCTGGTTTGTGTTGTCTAATTGTGACATGCAAGATACCTGGACTAAAGCAGTACGAAGCTTCCAAGACTCACGTGTTCAGTAAAATGTTGTAAGATTCCTTTGAAGGCTGGTAACGCTGAACATCGCACCATCTCGGCCCAGGACTTGTCGGTCAACCAATCCGAGGCAGGGTTTGGAAATTTGTTCTCGAGCGCCACTCCACCCGTCAGCAAAAATCGCCATTCCTGTTCATCAATTTTACCGCTGAAGAAACAGAGCAACAACAAAAAAGTCAGTAACTATGACAGTTACAACGCAAAATGAGTTTTCTAACTAAAGCAGCATGTGTCATCCATGACATTTACCGCTGAAAATTATTATAGAAATTACCAAAACTTGTAGAAAACTGCTAGAAAAAAAAAGTTTCTACCAAAATAGAAGACGACAGCCAAAATCCAGGGTCACTTTTGGAGGTTAAACTACTGTTATTTTGAATATCTTTTCTTCTCGGGTTCATTCCATTCAGGACGATGAATGCCAGCCCCCATGTTTGGGTATTTACTACGCAGTTCACGGAAAATTAACAACAACAACAACAACAACTTTATTTCTACTCAGCTATAAATCAAATTAAATGAACAGGAACTGATAAGTTAGTTAGGTTTCCGCGAACTGCATTGAAGCCAATCTTCCTGTCGTTACTTTAATACTTCGTGTAAGAAAAAGTAATATTCGCTTTTTTGGTTTTTAGTGCTATTGTTTTATGATCTATACGTAAGCATACACCCATGGGCTTCCAGGGAGGCAGGGTGGCCGAGTGGTTTAGGGCGCTGGTGTTGGAATCCGGAGGTCCCGGGTTCAAGGCCACCACCCTATCACTAGCGGGATTTGTTTTTCGGTAGTCCCGAGTTCAAATCCTCGGTCACACTTTGTAAATAGCCAACTGGTCTACCTCCTGCCAGTTGGGATTTTTAACTATGTTACGTTTATTTTGAAATATCTGTTTCCTTTGTTTCAGTGGCATGCCTGTAAACTAGCTAATGCTTAGTCGTAAGCTAAGAGCATGTCCACTATAAATAAGATTTACATTTTTTACATTTTACAAAAAATACTGTAGTAAAATTCTTTAAAGACGGGGCAGCAGGAAACGCTCATGTTCAGAGATTCATACCTTCCTTTAAGAATACCGATACACAACAAGAAAGAAAACAAGAGCTTGTCCTTCTCGAACAGTGATCGACAAACGTTTCGGTAGATACTGCAAAATAAACCACAAACACGAGCATAAATATTGACAACGGGGAAAAACTGACGTTGTAAGGTAAGGTAAGAACCATTTCCAGACTGGGTAAATACTGTAACCATGTAGTACATCAAAATTTTAACGTGTCTCTGAGGTTTTGTGCCCCAAATTACCAATTTTGTAAGACAACTTTATCTGGTAATTCCCATAAGAAATTGGGCACATTCTTAAGACCAGATAGAGAAATTGGACAGAAAGTCTCGGAGGCAAATTAGAATTTTAATGTATCGAACATGGGCTATGATTTATTCTCACCTGTATGTAAAATGGTCATTTAGATTCAAAATCCTCCTTGTAAGGTCTGAGGACGCTTCACTATTCACAATGGACTACAAAGAAAGAATACACTCTTACTAATCAAAAAGCGCATGATGCCATGTTATATCCTCTAGCAAGTTTACAAACCAAACCATAGTCAGTATGCCCAAACGAAATCAATTTCAACCTCGAAAAAAGCCGGTTATCTCGCCGGCACCGGATTCCTTTTGCCCGTACATTTTCTATTAGACAGAGGTACTTCCCGATTACATTATGTTATCCAAGGACACTACATAAGTGATAACAGATGTTAGTGGACAGTCGGTGTGTTTTCTATTGGAAATCCATGAATCTTATTGGTTTTTCATTGTTATCTATTCGCTGATAGAACACAATCGCACAATCGCGCGCCGTTGCTCTTAAAATGCATCAAATTGATTTGTAGCCGTTGGACTTCAATCAAAATAGTTACACTACTGCCCTCGTTTTCTATGACCGACAGTCAACTTGATTACATCTAGTCGGCTATTCGCTCATACAACAGGGTCTGGAAGGGGGGGGGTCCTGATCCCGCATTCCCGCTCTTTTTTCACGAGAATCCCGCATCACGCACAGTTTTTCATCACTCTCCCGAATCCCGTTCTTCTTTCCCAGAAAAATACATTTAAAAGTCAGATTTCTACCAAAGCTAATGAATAGATTGTAGATTGGCCCAGTGATATTTTGAGTTTACGCGCGTTTTTCAAGGTTCCTGCAAAAAAAGGAATAATTTTGTGTACCTCCGTATGATGAAAGAGCACGATATGGCATCGCGACCTCGAGCTTTTCTCCGAGGCATTTACCCTTAGCGTTGTGCTCGTAGCCGCTTAGCGGCACTTATGTCCAGAGATACCGTCTAATGAGATTCAATGCTCGTTAAGAATAAGCATCACAAAGTGTCGTTTTCATATTACTTCATATTTGACAGAATTATGTGTGTTTTGGTGACTTTATAGGAAAGAGGACACTTTGTGATGCTTATCATAAGGAGCATGCATCTCATTAACCTCCATTTCTGGCCATATCTGCTTAGCGGAACATTTAAGTTTTCTTTGTGGATCGCCGAGGTTCTGGTCAGTTCTGGCGCTAGAACTGTAAGTATCGTCGGTGGCCACTGGATAAAACGACACCATAACTCTTACTGTAGCAGAGCTGGCATAAGTATTTGCCATATCCAGGGCCATCTAGAGTCAATAACTGGTATGCTATTACACCACATGGACTTTCGTGGCATCTGGTTGAAACAAAATACTCTCGGACAGTTTCAATAAGTTAAATATTAACTGCTAGGAGGTTTATTTGGATCGTGACGATTTCACGAATTCTCAACAAACAGGAGAAAAAATCTCGCATCCCATGCCCAAATTTTGGCGAATCCCGCTACACGGGGAGCAGTCGAATCCCGGATCCCGACCAAATATTTATCGTTTTCCCGATTCCCGCAAATCCCGGATCCCGAGAATACCCTTCCAGACCCTGATAAAAAACTCGGGCTCGTAGTCAAATTGTTAAATGGACACTTGGTTGGAGACAGTAAAACACGAAAAGCATTATCATAGGAGCAATCAGAAAACTATATATTTATCTCATGATGAAGAAAACTGACTTAATTTTTGACATTTTTTCGTCTCCACCCTTAAAGGGGCTCAGTCACGTTTGAAAAGCTTAGCAAAACTTTTCAAATTCGTTGTTTGCAATCCGCGTCAATCTTCTCCATCCTTAACCATCCTTGTTCCTTTATGGTTTATTATCGTCTCTTTGATGTTTTTCTATCTTTACAAAGTGTTATTTTTAGGTTTCCTTCAATTTAACGGTTATTTTTTTCTATGTTCAAAATAACTCAAGATGCCGTGACTGAGCCCCTTTAAGTAAAGAAACTCAAAACACAACATTAGAACACTGCACTAACCTGGAGATAAAGATTTATAAACCACGTCAGTGAGTACTGATACATAGGCTCAATGTTTGCCAGGTCAGATATGGTAAAGAACAGGATACTGGAGTGTTGAGCCACCTGATAATTAATAATATTTAGGCCATGTTAGACCAATGCAGCAATGTGACAAGTCACAAACCAAAAAGCAATATTTTGCCTTTACTTTTACATATTGTAATTACGAGTCACTTCCTGGAAATTGTATCTAACTTGACTTTCCAAATGTCGTTCTTGTCGAGTGGACACAGCAGTTTTGTAAGAATAGCGATTTTTCAGTTTACTACATAAGTTGAACTGAAGTCGCTCACTTACCGGTTTGTAACCTCCCCGAGTTTTATCAATTTCTTCTTCAGTCTTTGTAGCGATTTCTTGTTTAACAGAGATCTCCTCTGAAAGCTTTTTACTGGATGATAACACCTGGCGATACAAAGACACGTAATTAAGCCCCTTTCTTCACTTGTTTCTAGTAATGCAAACATAACGTCCGCTACCTCAATCGCTGTCTCGTCTTCCAGAATATTGCCTTCACTCGTAGATAGCACTTCCAAAATCTTATCCTCAATCTCTTTTAACTGTTTCTTGTTTTTGGCGCTTTCTATAATCAGCTCGTTCTTTTTCTCTTCCAACTCAGGTTTTTCTTTAGCTGCCACAATCCCCAGTAACTGATCCTCCAAACCAAGGGGTGTGATCATAAAGTTCAACAAGGTCACCTGAAATATGATCAAAATAACTGAACATAATGTCGAATCTAAGGTTAAATAGTAAGATGGTCAATCGTAGTCTATTGGGGCAACAGCAGGGAGCCGGAACAGAATACACTCTCCATATGATCCCACAGCCTTCAGACCTGGACAATCTAACATCCACTTTCTCGTTTTTATTGTAAATACATTGTCAAGGCAGAAAGCGTAACAGAGATGACCGACATAAAACTACTAGGGTTTGCTGTCGTGATGGAGTATCATATTCTCGGAACAAAGTTAAAATAAATGAGTGGCAACCCGTAAGGAGAATTGGAATTTTACACAAAGGGAACGGTCCTTGTCTGTGGTTGTGGGTACTGTGCATGTCCTCGGGACTAAAATTGACAGACATAAACGAATCTATTCAGCGTGGTGAATTAGCCACTTGCTCAGTCAGAGAGCATGGAAACCATTCTTATGAGAAGGCGATGGAGATGGACCGGGCACGAGCTCAGAAGAGAACCCCACAACATCACACATGTAGCCCTCCATTGGACACTAGAAGGAAAGAGGAAAAGAGGAGTACACCTGGCGGAAAACTGTGGAGGGAGAGTTGAAGACCCTGGAGCACAACTGGGGTACCATGCGGAAGCTAGCCCATAACAAACAGGAGTGAGAGACCTTTGCTGCTGCCCTACATGCCAGTAGGCATAAGGCACGAAGTAATTGCAGTGAATTCATATAGCTCACCTTCACGGATACCTCAGGAAGGTAATGCGGGTTTCTTAGTTTTGAGGTGATGTAAAACCTGAAATCCTGCACGAGGAAAAACAACGAGTGGTTACCAATAACTACCTTGAATATTAATAACTAGATGTGTGTGTGTAGTGTCTGTACGAAACCACATACATGCACGCCGGCTAACATGGCAGAAGTTACCCACGTTTATTACTAATACAAAAGAAAGCAAATGGTGTAACGATGGTAGCTGTGAAAAGCGAGATATAAATAAATCAAACACTCACTCTGCTAAATTCCACGACATGATCTCCCATCCGCAGATATTCAACTCCACCCTGAAAAGAGTAAAATAAACAAAATGGTTGTGGTTCTTGTTGTAGTATGCTGTTTTGGTTTATTTCTCGTGTACTTGTTCCAAGTTACACTGAAACACAAGTAGTAGCATTACGTTATATTACTTTCAGCTATAAAAAAATGGAATACACTCTACAGGTTTGCATCACATTGAAAAGGTATTCCATTGCAAAACAGGACTCGAAAAGGACCGTAAATTGTTCAAAAGCATTACGACGGAAAAGCAAGGAACAAAAAGATATCTTGAACCAACCTGTTTGAAAGTCTGTTTCAATAAAATGGGCTCTAATAATGGATCCAATTCCTCTCCAACATTCTCCAATAGGACAGGTGTCCCAAACTACAATTGAGAAAAGTAACATAAGAAAGACGATATAAAATGAGAGTCAAAATAATCACAGTGGGCGCAATGGTACGGTATCGATCCACCGGAAAATTTTCTGTGTAATGTTATACCTTGTAATGAGCAAAGTACCGTACCACGTGATAGAATCGTCTAAGTTACCAAGCTTTTGAAGACGTCGAGAAACAAAAAATTGTCTTGTGGGTACAGTTCAGTGCGTATGAATGTAATAGATATTAACACTTAAGGCAAGAAAAGAAATAATGATCTTGCATGAAAGATGGAACGTATGTTACCATCACAACTGGAATACATAACATTTACCTGAATAGAGTTCTCTAAAGTTCGAACGTAGTTTTGATCTGATAATTTGATCACCTGCAAACAATCACAAAAGTAGGTAAGAAACACTCTACCCTTTTAAGAAGCGTTACTCTTTAACCCACGTTACTTGGGCCTGTGGAACGCAGTAAATATTTTTGACTTAAAAAGATTGAAAGAAAACGGAGCAAAGTTCGTGTTCAAACCTGTAGTTTATTTGGCTTCTCCATGTTTTTTATCCACTTGTTTGCTTGTCCTTGTGGGTCGATCATCAACGGCCACCGATGAGAATTCGTCACGATAATGGCGTTATCAAGTGAGAAACTAAAAGAAAAAAAGATAAGCGATTAACATTCAGAAAATGTTTATTCCTAATCGTGCGCTTCGACGGCAATTATCAGGCGAATTTGGCCAAACCATGCCAAAGCGTGCCAAAAGGGCACGATTAGGTATGTACTGTACCATAGTGAGCATGATATCGAAGCCATATCAGTTCAGTGACTTGATAAAACAGGCTATCAGAACAGAACTTGACACACGGCTTCTGATTGGCTAATGGCGAACTTGTGTACGGTAAACTTGAGTATCACAGCAGACAGGTCGCGCTAGTGACGGTAAACATTGTGCAAACAATGCTTTGACTTTTCCTTTCGTCTCTAGTAAGTTATAGACTTCATTATTTCTTGTAAGTTCCTTACTTGTCGACCGGCAGTCCAGCAATATGCCAGGCTCGGGTTGACAAAGGATCACCAAGAGTCGCAGCGAGTGAAAAGTTATCTGACACTGGCACGTTTTTCTCTCGGCACAAGCTCCACCATTCCTTGATACATTCCTGAAAAGAACACCAGTATCATTGTATTTCACATACCGGCGATACAGGACAACTGTATTCAGTTTTACGCACTCTGTCGCGAAAGCTTTAACTATAGTAAGACCTTGTACTGTAAGACCTATGTGCTTCGCAAGAAGCGCAGGTCACAGTGGTTTAAGGTAAAGAATTGCTCCATTTGGTCGATCCATCCCAAGAAATACAGATTCGTAGAGATGAATTGCGAGTAACTTTATGACAACGAGAAAACGTGAAGCAAATCTCGATATATATTTTCCTTGCGGCAAAATAATAGTAAACGGGTTTCGAACAATCTCGGTGCACGCAGTGCAAGTACCTAGAAATATTGATTTGCAAGAGGACGTTTTCAAGTACATCACCTAAACACACTTACTGTATGTTCTTGATGTGATTGGAACACAATGTTACCTGTCTAAACTCCACAGTAAAAGGTCCAAGGTAAGCCACGATACCTCCTGACAACAACACGTCACCAACAATGTTGTTGTACGTCTCGCCAAGCTCTTGTGCAACCTACAAATGGCAATAACCAAAGCCATCACTGCTTTGAACAGCGGACAAACTGGATGTTAACACAGATTTTTCCGTGAGGTCTAAGCACGATTAATATGGAAGAGATGAAAACACAGTCGAGGAAACTCTAAAATCCATTACAAGAGGTCGCTGGTATTTTTCCTTTTCTTAGTCTCATACACTGGTAAACAGTACTCTAAAAAAACTTAAATAAAGCTTCTTTCCGGTTTGGTCAGTTTCAAGTTCTCTTGATTCTGACCTGAGTCCATCTTGATCTTTCTCCTCCCAGTCCACTGATCAGCTTCTCTGCTCGCAAAAGCTTCTGGGAACACAAGGTGATATTGCGTTCCAGTTCCTGAGAAGACAAAACAGCCGGAATTAATAATTAAAAGCACATTTACAACCAAGGTGCCCCCTATAAGCCTGCTGGTTTTTTGGAGGTCTCCCCACCCTGTTTAAGTTGTTGAAATTAATAAATAATTTAAAAAAAAACGATTATGAAAAAAAAAACCATTTCATTTGTTCATTTGTTTCTTTGTCACTTTCTCTAAGTCTTTTGCGGTTGTGGGTAGTCCAGGCGGGAATGACTTAAATCACCTGCAATGCGCCAAATTCAAATAACATGAACTTCAAATAACACGTCAATTAAAAAGGCAGGCTGACAGGCAAAAGTGCGACCGCGAAACAACTAGATATTATTTCAATTTCCGAGCTCAGCTTTCGCAGCACGCCTTGTGGGCTAGCCCAGAGAGTACGCGGTGAAAAGGTGTAAGCAGTCATGCCACTGAAGAGGAATATTTGTCTTGACCTGCCAGTACCAACAACCTTAAATTTGTGGTACTGTAAGCTAATGTATTCCCAGGGCCGTACATAGCGGGGGGGACAGGGGGGGGCAGGGGGGGGCAGTTGCCCCCGCCAGGAAAACTAATAGGGGTGAAAAAAAAAACGTCCGACTAGAAACCCTGTCTGTATACGGGAGATCCCTGTGAAGGTTTGTGGAGTTTGCCCCCGCAGACAAAAAATCCTAGGTACGGCCCTGATTCCTGTTCGTTAATTTCTCCATTCTTTTCGTGCTGCAACGATACTTAAACAAGAAACTAGGCTTTATCACTCTCACCCTCTTCTTGTTAACTTTGGACCTGTAGTCGTCGTTCAAGTTCTGCAGTTTGTCCATCACTTCTTTTAGTTCTCCTCGTTTCTCGTTCAAATGTGACATCTGCTGAGCCAGAAGGGACTCCGCCTCTGCCAGGCGTTTCCGCTTTGGAGCGACAAGCTGTACAGACAAAATAAAGAACGCTGACACTCGAATTGTGACTTGTAAAACCCGGACAGGCGTTTAACGACTCATCTTATGAACAACTAGTTAATAATGTATAAGGTTATCCGTGTTACCTTGGCAACTCTGTCGTAAACCTCGATAGCTCGTACCCAGGAGCACAGTCCCTCGCAGGCGGAGGACACGTTTTTGATGAGTGACGGGTGAAAGTCAGGATTTGTGACGTACTTCTCACGGATCTTACGAATGATTGCAACAGGAATGTTTTCTTTGTCAAATAACTTGAGCCCTTCCAGGAATTTCAAGTCACCAAGAATCTAGAAAAATAAATCAAATATGTTAATTGAAAGCAATTGACCTAACACAAAACGAGAAACGCTTTAAAATAAATCTCCTTCTCCCTCATCCCGCCAACCTATCCTTACTCATACGTTGAAGAGTTAGTGAGAGCGCTCGCCTCCCACCAATGTGGCCAATGTGACACTCCAAATTCCAATTCGACCCACATGAAAATCATCTGTGACTGATGTGGATTCCTCTCCAAATACTGTAACTTGATTTGATTTTTGATTTGATTTAGATGTTGGCCTCGCTATTTTAACAAAGCAGACTGGACGGATAATGGCATAAGAGAAACGAAATTCTTACGATTCTTTTACGATTTTGATTCCCCGTTTTCTTTTTAGTTTTAGTTTGGATTGAGCAGATGTATCAAACACTAAAGACAATGTTTAACCACATTTTCAAACACTTCGAAGTTCGTCAGTAATACTCCGCTGCGCGTCGTATTTCTCTACGTGTTCCATGTCTCTTTGTCTTCTCGTTTTTTTAATGTGTTCAAACACGTTCTTTCGTGTTTGATGTTTTACATGAACCACTGCACCTTTTTCGAGGACGCCCAATAGTCATCCACAGGTTTACCGTCGACCATCTTCTTCTCTGGCTTCACACCCTACAGACAATCACGCGCATGCAGGGACAATGAAATCAGATGAGAAACCATTGGCAAACAAAACAGAAAATACCAATCAAACTACTTAGTTATGACCACGACCCAAGGGGAAACTCCGATCTCTATCACCAGCATTTTTCCTACATTCACAGTATTGGAGGCTAGACCTTTAAAAGATAACCTATCGGAATCATGTCCATCAAAATATCGGTCCAGCAAAGCTGCTCAAACAGTTAACCATCTGCAACATCACCTGGTTGGCCAAATGCAATTTGAAAATAGCGTCCTTCTAAAGAACCCCACCCGAAGTGACCAAACAGCTGGTTCGAACCAACAACTCAGTCTGGATCTACTTCCGAAGAATCACCAATTTGGTTACTACTCTACTATAGAACTTGTAACTGTTAAACCGAAATTGAATTAAATGCATGTGATCTGACTAAACAACACACTGACTGTCCAACTACACACTGACTATTCAACTATCTTTCTCACGTTAAACCTGCCTCACTGCATGACCAGTCTAAATCTTGTGTTCATCTCTGTAAAAAAATAAATCACATTAAAGAGTATTTTAAGTGCGTTTTAACAGTAAAAACATCTTTCCCTTGCTGGCTTGTTCCTAAAGCTTCTTTTTTTTCGGCTCTCCTTTCGTAACTTACAAATTCCCTAGGACCCTTTCTGAACATTTTGTTTAAATTAAAGGTCCAGGGTCGGTTCAATTAATTCGAACGGCGCAACCGCAGTGTTGAAACAACTACTGTCCTGTAAGTAAACATGAATCTGACATGGCAACTGATTCGGCTCCTCAAGGAATTCTAGAAAAGACAAAGATATGATAAAGTGAAAGCGGGTAGGCTACCTACCAAGCATGACTTACCTTTAAAATGCAAATAGCTTCCATAACCATGCGCACACCAGCTGGGGGATTGGTCATGGCTTTGACAAGTGAAATATCCTGCTGCTTAAGGGTGTCCAGCGCTGATACCGCTGCATTCAATGCTGGCATGGCAACGGCCAACTGATCCTCGCATTCATCCTAAATTGATTCAAGTTAAGCAAAACTGATCAGCGTAAGACCAACAAAAATACGCCATACATCCCAAGCAATAATACACTGAACGTTTAAGGAGAGGAGATTTATGAAAAATGCCTGTCGTTTGGTTTACTTGTTTAATTTTTATACTAGAGCATAATATGCTGCGCATTGGAAAATGGCTTCTCCATTGGACAGTGCTAGACAAAAAAAGAAACAACCGGAAGTACACATTGCAGTTTACGAGAAATGCTGACGGAGGAGAAATACCTCTGAAATGCATGCTGTTTGATATTTTGCTGTATAACTGATGTCTAGTGATAAAGTATAGACATCAGGAAAGAAATCGTGTCTTTGATGCAGCTAGAGATATTTCTGAAGCATTTGTGACAGATCAGTCCTGACTAATTCAGTCCAGCTTCAGGATTGATAGTAAATGAATTACTTTTTATTTACTCACTTTAGTTTGTTTGTTCTACGCAATGCAAAATTTTTCTTCTTAAATCTTTTACCATTTTGATATTTCCCTACTTTATTAAATACATTTATTTTCAGGTTAACAATGAACATTCGTAAGAACTAGCGATGATCGCAGGGCGATCGAAACATGTCTTGTTAAAACCTGAAAGAAGACTGTCACTTTTATTACTCTGATTAACTGAACAAAACCACATACGAACTCAGCCTAAATGATGGACTCCCAGTCAAACGTGGGCCGCATCTTTTCAAGCTGGGCCATATTGTAATTTTATTTTTACGATAACTGCAGAAATTCACGCGCGCTCATTGGTTAATTTTTTTCGTCAATATGCGGACAGACATATGAATTTGAAATTCATGCGACACGTCAGCGAGCGAGAGCGGGCAAGTCGACAATTTGTTATCGCAAAAACTGCAGCATTTCTTCCTGTAATCCATTTCCAGCCTCGTTCTCATCTTACCGCCGCTTAGGGCGAGCGAGGAGACCCTGAAAACGAGGTTAATCCATTTTCATCCTAGCCATTCTTCACGTTTTAAAGATGTTCTGTTATCTTCCAAAATATATTCTACAAACTCTAATTATGATCGGTTTCCAGTGAAGCAGTGCGACTATAGTTTTACCTTGATAGCTTGTGCTTCTTGAGCTGCCGTGTTGGCTGCGGCTTCATCAGCTTGCACCACCTGAATTAACAACATACATTCAGTTCACTTGGAAACAAACATTCATAAAAAAGACATCTGAAATGTTACTGATACTTAAACACATATGATCAGTATAACCTAATTCTTCTTCAGACAACCCAAGCTTGTGGAATATGAAATCGTAAGACTATGTTAACAGTTTGCATGGAAATACGAGGAACACATTTTACTTCCAGATTTTAGAAAATATTTCTTGTCCTAGTCGAGTGCTGCATGCACGTCACCGACGTTTCTGTGTTATGTGGCTTGTGATTGTAGCCGATATAACGCACGCTCTGATTGGCTAATTCTAGGACGTTATTCTCTTGTACTGCCCACCGGCCGATTACAGGCATCAACTCCAAAGCAAAAAGCTAAAGGCCGTATAATTAACCACTTATTAACCTCAAAAGTTCGGTCTTTACGGGAAAATCTCAAACCTCTACCTTGCCGTATTGTACCACTCGCTCAATAAAGCAAGGTCTCACTCTCGGTTAATTAGTAATTGGTAATGACTGTCGGTATATTCTTAATCTAATAATTTTGAGTGGTGCAGTTTACTTGTTTCTTGTCTTCAACCTCCACTGTCTCATCAGCTATAATTTTAATCAGCTGCTCTGTCTCTTTACTGGTCTGTATCAACTCCGGCTGCAGCTCCTTTAACTCTTGTTGCATGATCGACACCTGTCAATTAACAACCACCACCCATTATAATTTTGATTTCTCGTTAAACTGAATTGTCAGTTCAAGGTAAATCAAAAGAGTGAGAACTCGGAAGGCTGGAATCAGTCTTCTTATCAAGTTTAAAAAAAGAAAAACATGTTCGTGACAGTGTTTGAAATCTGATCTTAATTAGCATAGATTTTACGATTTTATCTCTACGTTTTCTCCTTAGTTTTAGTTTCGATTGAGAAGATCCAGCTGCTTCGACAAAGGTTGTCCCACAAGTGTGACAAGCTTACGCGACAATGCCGATTGGTATTATGGGTTGTAAGCGTTAGGCTTTGCTTGATTGAGGTTGAAGGTGATTAAGGAGAAACACCTTGAGATTCAAGCCACGGAGATGAAACGACCAAAAACCGAACTTTTTACGTTCTGGTGGTATTGTGTTTTACGTAGCATTTTATTTTCAGGCTCTTTAGTTCTAGTTCCACTTCACTCTCAGCCTGTTCCATTTTAGCCCTTCCAGCCTGTTCAAAGGTTATAAATTAGTTACCTGTGACGAAGCGAAGTCTAGTTTCTCCAGACCTTTCAGATATCTTGTTTTTAGAGTCAATATCTGAAATCGCTTTTTCCCAAGAAGTGACTTGAACGTTTTTATGAGCTCCAGATATGACGTGGGAGTGACGTAATTACGCCGACGAAGAACAGCGTAATATCTGAAAGAAAGTCAGTGTTAGTTACTCAACAGACAAGTATAGGACACAAGTGCTTCAGATTTAAGCGAGCTTAACAATTTTTTGCCCTTTTATATTAAAAGACACTTTAACAGGACATACTATCAAAGTTAGTAAACGGTATTTGTACCAGCATCGTTGAATATTCTTCATGTTTTCCTTGCTCTTTTAAAATTTCCAAGTGTTAGATGCACGGAAAACCCACATTAGATTTTAAAGCATAGTGATGGAAAAGACTTGAGAACTCACGCGTAGTTTTTGAAACACGGATGTGAGCCGAGACTTGAGTTTTCTTGTTTTTAGCACGTATTATCGACTTGTCGTTAATATCGCCAAGTCCTAAGAGCTAATATGAGAGCTTTTCATCTCATATTGCGAGGGGTGAAGAAAAGCTAAAAGTAAGAACGTAAACATCTAGTTGACGTCCGGCGATCAAGAGCGGTTTGTGCTTAAGCCCTCTATGTCACCTTCTCGAGCGCCCGTGCTATGAGACTGATAAAAAGCAAATTTCTGACAAGTTATCACAACATGTCAACAAACGAGATAACCTAGGGAAGTTGTCGAAACGTCCGCGTTCCGGGAGGGTGAACTAGAACAAACGTAGTGTTTACCTCTCTGATATTCCTCGCACACTCTGATGAAAGTGCTTACATAACGACACACATTCTCCCCTAACTTCACGAGACATTTCAACGTCATCTAAGAACTTATTGGCTACCATCTCCAAGGCGTCTTCTGGCCAGGCCTGGAAAACGAAAGAGAATGAAGTTACACGACGATACAAAATAAAATGCGAGAAAATAATATGGTTAACAATAGGGAGCTTTAGATTGCACTACGAGCACGAGACTGAGTGCGAGTACGATTTTCGAATTTCAAACCAGTGACGTCTCCAGAGCCCTTGTTCTTCATGTTGGTTTTAGGTAGAGAGAGAAGCTCATGGGATGAAACAAGTATGTGTTGTGATAATATGAAGACTGAAAACTAGAATTGAAAAGTCGTACTCGTACTCGTAGTCGAAACTAAAGCTCCCTATTGCCGTGATCACAACTGGAGAATGTGTTCTGTATCCAGCCGGAGCAGAGATTCTCCTAGTCGCTTATTGCTGCAGAAACCGAGATAAGCTAAAGTAAGATGTAAAACTGGGCCCGACAGAGACTTAAATTCTTTCTGATTGATGACCCATTTGCCTTGTAGGAAAGGATTTCTCTTTTGTGGCGGAATGACAATCCTTGTATCAAAATTTATTATAGATCGAAAACCGTTTTGATGGCAAATAACCAATACCTGGGAATTTCAAGCAAGGAAACAACTTCATTTGAGAAGAACACGCTTCCAAAACAGCTGTCAATGACTTTTGGGTTAAAGAGATAATGTCCTACTTCTGTGCTACACAGACAGAGACTGTTATGCTCGTGTCAAGTGATCACGAGTGTCCATGCGCATTTTGCAAAGGGGTGGTTCATGAAACTTCCTAATGAACGGCATGTGTTTCAGACCACAATCACAAACTATGATGTGATTAAGTGGAATGATTGAAGTCCAAATATCACTATTGGAAGCGAAGGATTTTTTTCTGTCCACAAGGACCAGTTATCCACTCGCACCCGATCGGGTCGTTAGCAAGGGAACTAGACTGTGCATGAAATCGGAAAATACAAACACAATTCAAATGAAAAATGTCACTTCTATCCGCGCGCTTTGGCGATTGACCTTGAAATTTTCGAGCAAAACTCTTCCGCAAAAGTCATCAGCTCGCTTTCGATTGTTTAATAAACAATGAAATTGAGTGGGCTACCGTTATTTCTTGCACTTCAGACGCCAGGCCATGAAACTATTCCCTTGTGAAATATAAGAATTCTAACCTGAAACCAGTCGATAGTACAGCAGTTAATGAGCGATGGAAACATTCTCAGTCTGTTCCTAAAGGCGTCTCCAATAGGACTCATGCATAACACCACGTGCAGGTTACGACGAACGCGCTCTATGAAGAAGTTATACATTGCCAATGGACTCGAATCCACTTTCAGGTTTCTCTCTTGAACGATATTTTGCATCTGGTTAATGAAGAGAATAAAACAACAGCTTACAAGAGACACAAACTTGAAAGCAGTGGTTTAAAAGCATCATTTGTAGGCGCCCGCTTACGGTGTAAATTTAAATTGAATAATGTCAGCAGACAAGGAAGAAGAAACAGCATTAATAAGTAGAGTGCTAGGTCTAAACAACTATTTTAACTATTACGATTAGTAATATTATGATAAACTTGAAGTTAAGAAAGACAAATTAACCTCCATAGCGAATTTAAAAGCTAATAATTTTGGAGAGTTGGCACTTTACTTATCGTGATTCCAAAGTGGAACTAGCGCTCGAAACCATCAAATTTCAAACCTGGCCGCTTCAAGCTGATAATTAACTTACTATTTTAATTTTCCTGAACTGTCTACGCTAAAATATCAAGGCTTCCGAAAGCGGCAAAACAGCTACCAGCTACTAAAGCTCAAAATTGAATACTGAATTGTCCGTGGGTTAGCAATCGTTTGCTCTCGTTTGAAAGTAAGGCAAGTATTTATGAAATCTCATTGAAAGGTCACAGCTCTAAACAGATTCCTTTACCTGCTCTGTAATTTCAGCCTTTTCGTCTGACTCATAAATGTTTGGTACATCACCCGTGTTAAGAATCATGTTGATGTCTTCTAGGAACGCTTCATCCTAGACAACGAGAAAAAAAGTTAAGCCATGCTGCATCGATGAACATGGAGTAACCACGTTTGGGGCCAGAAAGCACCATGCGTTTTGTTCTTCTCTGGGCGTTTCCTAAGCACAGTTGTTCACAAGTCGATTACTGTTTATTTTATTCCTCGTCCAAGAGTAATTTTCACTGCCTTTGCGAGTTACAGTTATGTACCGATATGTATAGACGAGGAGCGGTTAATTTGACGCGGCGGTTAACCCTGCAATGGCCTAACACCCCAGGGAGGGGGATACGCGGGATACGGAAGCCGGGAATACGCGACGGTCAGATCGGCCGCCAGGTTTGAACACGACGTACTTTACCCTTATGCTTACTTTAAGCTGATAATCATGCATCAAACAGGACTAACATCCCAAGGGACGAGGGAGTAGAAATACCACGTAGTCGATTCATGCTACAGAAGACGGAGCCGGACACGCGCCGGTCAGATCGGCCACTAGGCTCGAACACAGACTTTACCCCAATGCTTACTTTAAGCTGGTGATCACCAAACAGGAACACTGTCGACACTCCATCAAAGCCCGCTTTCCGTAACATCTTCTTGACATCTTCCCTCCAGTCTGTGAATGTGTACGTCTTGGTGATTTCAATTTGGAAGAGTTCATAATCTGACATGAAAGCAGCCAGCTTCGTAGCACTTGCTCGACCTGACCCACCAATACCTAAAAACATCATCACATGATTATTAAACCTAAACAGAAGTTTGATTACTGCACCGGAATATAAAGGCATTAGAGACATTGGAGGGGACGCCAGAGAGTCGGTGGGCGCAAGGGAGACCGGAAACTAGTTGGAAAAGAACTGCGAGAAAGAGAGAAACAACATGGGATGAAAGAGTTGCGATGTAGCTAAAGCGGCGGCGCGGGAGTGTTGGATTTGAGAACGTGACGAGAGCGATGACCATCAAACTGACTTGTTCGTACCTACTAACAGCGCATGTCCATTAGGCTGGCGGAGGACTCGACAGATCCTCGACACGTGTTCAATGGCGAATCTAAACAACACCAGGTCCATGGGAGCTTTGCTCGACACGTTATAATCTTCTAGAAATCCATCCATTATCTGGAAAAGGAGACAGATAGACCAGATCATTTCCATAGTCTGTGTAACTGATGACCTGCTGCGTAAGTGTAGGAAAGAACACAAACAAAAATTCCAATTTTCCGCTGTTTTAGTGAGTCATGGAGCTGCTCGCTCTGCCATTGTGTGCTAAAGACTTCCAGCTACGTAACTTATTGAAATTTGATGCTGTTAAGGTTTATTTAGTCTTGCTAAACCTGCTTTTCAACTACATGTTTGTCACACAAAAGATGGCTCAGGCTAGCGTTGCTGATTTCTGTGGGTCGAACTGATTTTTACAATAGGGGACTTCTACTTATGTAAAATTTGAAGTACTCTTGTAACGAAAGGCGATGTCATAGTGAAGACGGATTTACTTGTCTCAGATAAGTAGCCGTTTTCACACTAGAGGAGCGGACTTTCCTCTCCAATGGCTTGCACGTCAAGCGGGGAAAAGGAACCAATAAATTTCAGACGATAGCCCATATAAAACTGTTTAACGTCAAAAACCGTTGGTATTGGTCCTCGAGGTGTGCCTCGGCTGCTCGGACAAATTATCCGTCTCTGGTGTGAAAAAAACCCGCACTGCAAGCTCCTCATTACAGTCAAGCGAACAAGTGCTGTTTTCGGTAAATTTTCGTGTTCGGTGAATCTTCGTGGAAACGACGAAAAAAAGGTTTCCGATTCTCATCGGCTAATCAGAAACACGGCAGCTTCAAGTCATTAGGATACACTGCTGTAACCTAGCAACCGTTCAGCTGGCGCTGCTGGCTCTTGAAGGCGACCGAAAAAGCATCATCGTAAACAATCAGGAATACAGCTTCCATCAAATCTTCTTCACTTTAATACAACTTCCCTCACACGGCTACCACTTCGATAACTGAAACTTCATTTTGGATCACGTTCAAGGGCCACTGAGATCATGCCATCTTTAGCGTCTAATTATGCATAGGGGCAAAAAAAAAACACCAAAGAGGCAATGATAAAACAATAACAAGCTAAGAAACCCAGCGCTCCTTCATTCACGTAACTGGTTTAACCGTTTCTACGCAACTGTAACATACTATTAAACGAACGCTTTTTGCACCTTTTTCAAAAGAGCTCTCTAATGAACTGCGTTACAGTTTGTCAAAAAGGAAATAAATGTTGAGTGTCATTTGCAACCGTTCTCAACCTCAACTGACTTATCATCTTAATCATCCTTACTATGTTTAGTTGTTAATCTTTCTGTTCAAACAAAAATCCCAGTAATCTGTTTTTAACCTTCGTGCTTTGATGCATTTTAAAAGCGTATGACAGTCGATTTCTCTACCTTTAGAAAAATAAAACAATCGACTGGAAAAAAAAACATCGAAAAATGACGAAAATTCAAAATTGAAATTTTGTCCGAAAAGAGTTGCCTTCGGTACATTACAATGATTTCCACAAATACTTGGTGCATGAGCGCAATAGTGGGAAAAAAAGGAATTAGGTTTATGCGAAATAAAAAAAAAACTTGAAGTTAGTGACACAAGAAATGTAATAACTCACTGCAACGAATAATTATCACTTCGTATGTTCCTAAAGTCTTGAAATGCAGATTGCGAGGTAGCATATTTTCAACAATATCGTGGTTGTCAGGACGTCAAGATCACACAACTGTCTTTTTAAACACAGCCTATGAAATCATTCAGGAATTATAGACCACTTTCAATATATTAAAATTCAGCATAGCAGCGAGGCTTAGAGGACACAGACAAAGGAAATTGAATCATTATGTTTATTCATTTCTTTTGTCCTCTAGGCCTCACTATCAAGCTGAATTTTAAGATATCGACAGTGGCCTACTCCTGACAAATTTATCCTTAAAACTCCTTTAAAAATGCCTTTAAACTGCAGAAAAACTTCGAACAATGCCAGAAATGCACTGAGGAAATTTGGTCGATGTGGTAAGTAACATTCTCTATTGATAAACGATCTACTATGCTCTTCTACGAATATCACTTTCGCCCCCATTATTACAGTTATTTGTAGCTGAAATTACATAGATTTAGCCAAGCGAGAAAGCGGAGCTCCCACATCCTTTAAAGAAATTCACCAATTAGCATTTAACCAGACTGAATAAAGCACTATATCCATATCTTTAAATCCGAGTATCAAAGAACAAATCCTGCCTCAACGAAGAATGGCCGAACGAAAGAAATGTTAATGAAAAATGGTTTAAAAGTCATTATCATTTATATTATTATTCAACGTAATACTAACAAATAGATCAGTTCAAAAGTCCAAAATTTCAAAGACGTGCGGTGTTCAAGTTTAATAATTATTCAAGCTAAAGCGTAATTTGAACAATATTTTTGCCGACGGCTATGCAGTCATTTTATCACCCGTAGCTTTACCAATCTCTTACCAAGAACCATTAGAGAAACGCTCTATCAGGCATTTTACTACAACAATTAAACTGAGCAAACAAAACGAGGAAACCTCCAACCGTTGCAAACACTATACAAATCACCACGTGTAGGGATTGAAAAGCAAACCCTCTCTTGGTTTCCAACCGCAACAGAAGAAATTTCACTGAGCATTCTTTGAAGCGCCTGTCATTACTAACACAGAGAAAACTTCAAAACTCGCCTTGGCAGCAAGCTTATTTGCAAATACGGTTTATTATAGTCAGACCTGAGGTTATCGGTGTAAGATGAAACAAAACTAATTCTTTGTAATTGCAGTTTACAACAAACTTCGACAAAGCAACTCAGATGTTACTGTGTAGAGACAGGAAAAAAAGACTTACCAATTCCTATGGAAACAGGAAAGCGACAAAGAGTCGCTTACCTTAATTTAGTAACTCATTTCATTGTGAATCTTCCGGTCGACTCAGCCGAACTAATTTTTTCGATAGATCAACGACTTAACTACTTTTTCCGCTGTGTTTACTGTTTTGTAATTTATCTTAACACAGGAACCACGCTGTAAACCAGCTCAAAATGCCTCGGTCGACATATTAGCTGGTATATGATCGCCATGTTGCGCGACGTCGCCGTTGTAGGGCGCATGCCCCGCGATCGATACCGCTAGCCATGCTGACCATTATAAAAAGAGTTGCGTGGTTTTTTATTTCATTGGATGCATGTGATTCCTTTTCCTATAGTTACGGTGCTCCGCTTGGCGGCCCTTCGGGCTACCGGAGTCTCCCAACGACTGAACCCGACATATACAACATGGACAAGTCTAAGTGTCTTTATTGCGTCTTACATTTCCCTTTTTTCTACACGAAACGCTTTGGTTGGAACAAATGCCGCGCGTTTCTTCTAATTTTCGCGATTAATTTACCACTCGTCATTTAACACATTAGGCATCTTTCTTTCGGTAAAAATTTAATGCAAGAAGGAGGAGAGAACACTCAGCAGAACATTTTACACACCGACCTTTATGCTGGAATAATACACCTATAAATTTGTCAATTTATAGTGTTATCTATTATTATTTGTGTCCCCACATTAGTAAGGGATACCTCCCGAACTAGAAGGCTTGGACACTGTTGTAAAGTTTCTACTACTGCTACTATGCTTTGTAAGAAAATCACTTCTTACAAAAATTTCCACAACTCACAAATACGAAGTAATATCGACGTAGTAAATTGGTTAATGATTATAATATATTTTCCATAACGGCGCAGGAATGTCTTTTTTGATAGTCGACCAACACATGACCACATTTTCATCAAGTATAATTTTCCGACAAAATAAAATGAAATGCATCGGCAGTAAAAATGATCTGCGATAGGTGTTTCTGGTGGCAGGTACCGTCTCTCTTTCATGTCAAGTGTAACTTTGTTTTCATGATTCTATTGAGAACAAAATCACTTACACCTTACAAAATTAGATACGAGCAAAAAGACTTTACAATTCCAAATTTACATCCAGGCATTTACTGAAGTTACGATGCGCAGTGAAGCAAAATTGTTTCCAAGAGTGATATAATTTTGGCTGGAGAGCATATGTCGATAATAATCTGATTTCAATTCCGCCATAACACCAGATTCAGTTCGGACAGGTATGACCAGCTATGGGTCAGGTGGAATCAGAACACCTGTTCCTAGTTCTCTTTACAATCAAACTTACGAAAAGATGTAGGTTAGCCAAAACTAGATCAGTTAAATGGTAAACGTTTTGTCACAGCACTTGGAAAGTTTCACACATCTTTTACTTTCAGTGCCAGGATTTCGACGAACAGCGCATGTTTGCAATTGGAGAACTTTTCAAGTAATCTTCGCAACACTGCTTCTTGTTGTTACGTTTCATGTCTTCTCACAACATCAATTTGAATTTACCGACTCAGTGGCCAGACTTTGGATCAGTGCTATTTACAGACATACAAGGTGCAACGACGTTATTCGACAAATGCGGAATGGAAAATGGCAACCACGCCACGATCTTCGGCCGGGAGATGAACTTCACAGGAGAGAACAAGACATACGGATAAGAAAGCTCCGAGGATTACCGATTACGTTACACAGAGAAGACATGCAGTGTGGAAACATGTTCCCGATAGATGCACCCGATTTCGGTGCAGTTATTCCCTCTCTGTGCGACCCCTTCAGTTCATCTCCATGTTGTAATCACATGTCTGGTACGTGTGGATCAGATGTCTGGCACTGTGCGTGCGACAGATGCACGGATTTTAGAAACACGGTAGTTGCGGAGCTGAACGAATTCGTTCCTTCTTCTGGCTGCCAGTTTAAAAACTTCACTAGCAAACAAACATGCCAATTGTTGTCTAAACGACTTTCAAGTGTCGAGTTAATCGGTGATTCTTTAGTAAGGCATTTCCATAATGCACTGATGATACTATTCACCGACGACAAGGAAACTGGCTGTTTAGTCAAAGACATCGACGAAACCCACAGAAAACTATGTTCAGGAGACATCCAATTTGTAGACGGAGGCAAAGTAGCTTGTCATGACAAAACCGCTAAAAACATCTCGCAGCTCCCACCAGGGAAATTTTGTCTTGGAAAACAAGACTTTGAGTATTCTTTCCACGAATTTTATAGCATGAAATACGCCGAGTTGGCGCTCAGCAAGGTCCGCGCAAAACTCAACAAGACAAACTCTGTGATTGCTCTAGGAGTTGGACTTCATATGGGGTTAGATGCTAACAAAGTATTCGCTGGCTTCCTTAAACCGATGGTAAAGCTGAAAGAACAATCAGCCAGCAAATGGCCGCTTATTGTGTGGCTCACCACGCACGCGCATGGGAGCCTCAAACCTATAGCGTACCTTGAATCTCAAGGCAATGAGAAAATATCTCGATTTAACAGGGATATGAGAGAGTTTCTTGAACCTGTTGGTATCCCTGTGTTTGACACTTTTAACTTGACTCTTGGAGTTCACAGTTACGATGGGACACATTATGGGTTTGGAGTGAATATGATGAAGGCTCAGCTATTTATGAATTTTCTTGATGAGACGTTTCAGCAAAAAGGGTCTTAACCCTTAACCCTTTCTATAAAAATTATAGGTTTGCTCTTATATTGTAAGAATCAAAAACCTGAAGAAACTGCCCTAATTGGCCGTTTTCCCATAGATTGACGACTAACGCGTACCTACACGACCTTCATAATGCGTCTAGGTAAATATGCGGAAAAATTGACGCATTAAACGTGCCTTATTTGCTCTTCCAATAGCGCTGCAGCCGACTGGAATGAAAGGCCGTCTTCTCATTTTGCCATCCTCGGAGCACGAAAAAAATATGTTTAACAAAACTCGACTTGGAAGAGACATTCGAAAATATCATCATTTTTCATCGTTTGCATTCGTTTTGCCTTAGCAAAGAGGTTACAAAGTAAGCGGCGATGAATCGCCAGTAATTATCAGCGTGTTTATCAATGCTGTTGCAATGCTTGGATCCGCTAACAAGAGTTTTTTTTTTTAAAACGAGATCAACCGCAGCTCGAGACAAAACAATTTCTGTGCTTAATCTGAAAGGAGCCGCACGACAGGTGTCTCTTTACAGTACCATTACAACTGTGCATCCTAACCTTTCTCATAGTAAATCCAAATTTCTGTTAGTGGATAAAATCTTTTATTTATAACTAAGCTGTTTACGTGATGTCTTGTAAAATACCGCTGTCCGTTTTTAATTATTGAATATAAATAAGCAGATTAGCAGTTAATGAATCAGATACCACACTTAACGACAAGGACAAGAAAAAAATGTCATGCCTCACCGCACTAAGACCTTCTGTATCTTGTATTTCATCATACAGACGAGGATTCGCCTTGCGATCCATGAAGTCACCAAAAAACAAGCTGGAAATCAAAATGCGACCCACATTTTCAGTTAAAAATATGTTCAAATTAATCAGAAAATTCATAAGTTGAAAACATTCAGGAAGACGGTCGAATGTTGCCCTTTCCATACTTTCAACAAAAGTTTTAACTGTATAGAAACGATTATTCAATCTGAATCCTTTAGCTATGTTTCTTTTGGCTACTTTCTTCCTTTAATAACTAAATTTAAACGAACAATCTCGGTCCAGTTTAGATGGGACACTTCTATCTTAGACAAATTACATACACATTTATACGCGTGTATGACTCGCTCTTCCTCCCAACCTCTTTTGTAACAAATAATTTTTATGAAGGGACTTTTTTGAAATTAACATTACGGAAACGGGAGAGGGGAAGTGTCCCGACATTTGAAACGCAGATTTTTCGTGGTAAAAGGTCTACCTCCTGAGACTGTCATCAGTAACCACGCCTCCTCTGCCAGCCAGGTGTTCGAGTACATTGTTCATCTTTTCCTTGAACTCCGACGCCATGACATTCTGAAGTAAACACAAACAAAACACTATAATCACGCTATTCGAGAGTTTTTACCGACCCCCACGCTTCTCAGTTTGAGAATACGCAATCACTACCCAATATGGTAACGAACACGTGCGAGTAGGATGAGAGAATTTTAGGACGTAAAAAAATAACGAGAAGACAAAGTTCTTCTAGAGTTTGATGTGAGAACAGCTCAATTGTAATCTGAAATGAAAACGGAGAAGACGAACAAGAGAGAGTTTTCTAAAGTTTGTGCCTTCTGTGTTCCGTTGAGAGAAGGGCTCAACGCTGCATCAAAATGGGACTCAACTTCACTCGGACAAAGAAGCACAAAGTTCAGGACAATAGTATAGGGCCATTGCCTGATTTCAAACCGTGAAGGACTAGGTACGAGTCTGTAAATTATGGGATTAGCAACTATTGATCCACATAGTCTTAAGCAGACCAAGCTTTACAAAATCCCTAAGTCTGGTGTTGATCAGGCAAGTTTTGACTGAGATACAGCCATTTGAAAATGTCAAAATTTACGAAGAAATGTATATGGCCATCCGATACAGCGTCCGGATAGCCATACATTTCTTTGTTAATTTTGACGTTTTTAAATGGCTGTATCTCAGTCAAAACTAGCCTGATTAACATCAAACTTGGGGATTTTGTAAATCTCGGTGTGCTCTTTCTGACTATGTGGATCAATAGTTGCTTATCCCATAATTTACAGACTCGTACCACGGTTTGAAACCAGGCAATAAACAACCACAAAATCACTCAAATATCGAAAAGCTTAATGTTCACCTTCGAACCCTTCACTAGCAAGTTAAGCCTTCGTACCAAACTGAGAGTCTAAATAAATGCAGTCACCCCTGACCGATCCAACAAAAACGTGTTCTTGGCAAATCTACATAACGGGTCCAATAGACGTTCCAATTGTTATCCTAATAGGCCCTATGCAGTTTACGATCACATGGTACAAAACCGCCATGCTGGAGAGCAAACCGCCCACTGAAACATCCAAAACAAAAGAATATTAAGTTAAGTTGCTTTGTTTTGGATGCCCCAGTGGGCAGTTTGCTCTCCAGCATGGCGGTTTTTGTACCATGTGATCGTAAACTGCAAAGGGCCTATTTTTCGTTCAATCACAAAAAGTGCGCTCACTAGCTAGCAGTCTAGATATTGTCACGTCAGTATGGTAACGAGCTTAGGACTACGCTGTCGAACAACCTGAGGAGTAGTCAGCGGGACTCTGATTGAATAATGCAGTCAAACTTATTTTGCTAAGTCCGGGGCGTCATACAAATTGCAAACCTACCTTAACTATCTCGAAGAAGCACTGTCGATCATCTGAGTCCACCAATCTGTCGTAGAAAACCCTGTAAACCTCGTGCACCCACAACCGGATCAACTTGCCTGGGTCTGTTGCGCGGATTCCAGGAAACAGAAGAATTCCCTGAAAAGAGAAATGTTGTACAAATCAGGTACAAAAAATTCCAACTAAAAATAGCTTTAGATGTATGCTGCTGATAAAAAGTAGCACAAGTCTTCCGACGAATGCAGAAAACACTGAATCGTGAAAGTTTGTCCACAGAATGGATAAACTAGGTTTCTAATATCCTGACTGACTCTAATAGGTAATTTGAGAAACTCGAATGAAGAACTCGGTGAAGTTTCAAAGACATTGCAAAACCGTAGGTCTTATTCTGTGGCTTAAAACTTTTTCTTGTGAGTAAAATATCGCAAAACGAACCTGCACAACCCTGGCAAAATCCCTGAGATTAAACACATAGTGCGATTTAGAAGGTGTGGGCAGGAAGCTGGTGATGGCTTGAGTATAAACCTCAGTAATGGCGCTGATTATAATCTAAAAGATAAAGTAAACTCGGTGAGTTAATTAACTGGCAAGGAAAATCGACTACTCCGCCATATAGGCACAATCTCGCTCTATTAACCTTGTTTTGCCACCAGTTTCAACTTGAACGGCAATAAAAGGAAAAAAAAAATTAAGGGAGAAAGAACATAAAAATACAAGTCCTTTATGATCCAACTGTACCTTTGAAAACCGTCGTATCTGCATTTCAAAGCCATGGTTGTTAAAATGCCAGTCCATGATGACAGAGAAGATATTTCTCATTGTTTCTGTGCTGAACGAGTCAATGGAGATGATGTTAAAATGCCTCAGGAATCGAGGAGTGATTTCATTCCTGCCCCCACCGGGAGGGCCCATGGCTGACACAAGTAACTGGTCGACAAGCTTGAGTACTGACGTGTCTTTCCTGTCAACCAAATCAAAAGAGCAGTATCAATCCAACGTTTCAAGTGCTTCAATTCTTAAGAAACCCTTCTATTTCACTTACATTAGGATATTTGTCGCGACCTACAAAGTTACCTTCAACGTCATTTAAGCCCTGGTCAAACGGAGTCGCAAGTAGACGCAAGTTGAAAACTTGGGTCTACTCGCGACTCCGTTTGGCCAGGGCTTGCGTGCACTTGGGTTGACTTGCGATGACTTGCGCTCACTTTGGTAGAGATCAAATTTGCACGCAAGTCAAAGTAATTTTTTCACCATTTGGCCACCCAACCCAAGTCAAGGCAAGTTGATTGACGTCCATTAACCTGTTATTAGCCAATGAAATAGAAGATAGTCTGCCTTAAAATATTTTTTGGGCGACTTGCGTGTACTTGCGAGGAAACTTGCGAGTCCGTTTGGCCGCCCAACGCAAGTCTCTACGCAAGTACAACTTGCGTCCACTTGCGACTACTTGCAGGTCCGTTTGGCTAAGGCTTTACAAAACTATTTCGAACGAAAACATTGTCCGAAGACAAAAATGCTTAATGTTAAGAGTAGAGTCTAAGAATTTTAAGTAGCTCCAAAGCTTTTCGCGGGCTCTACGCAAGATTTGTGTCATTTCTTGTAAAACCTTGAGGGTCGCGGTAAAACTACAGTTTCCACAGGTCTTGTTTCTGTAAAATTCGAGTTTTGTAGGCGTAAATTTACTCTACTTACGTTTCAGCAAACTGTCCGAGATTTTGTCCGAAATTTTGGTTCCAAATTTGTCCGAAATGCGATAAAAATTTGACGGCCGAAATTTTAACGTGGGAAATGTTCAATGTATGCTTACAACTTCCAGTTTCCTGTTTCTACAAGAAGCAAATGACTTTTCTTTGCAAGAATTACGAGATCACAACCATTAAAATACTGTTTTATAAGATAAGGGCGTCACACGGGTCAGCGGTCAGACGCATAAGAGTTTACCTGTCAAACCAGTATCCATGATCAATCCACTGTCGCAGGACCTCGATGGGGGGCTGGGCACCATACTTTTCTTTCGCTGGCATGTTGAGATCATCCACAAACACTACTACCTTCTTACCAACGGCTGGTCCATATACACCACGCTTCCGTCTGTAAAGAGAATAATCGCAGAGATAGCAGCAGGATGAAAGAAGGCAAAGGCATTACTTCACGAAATGAAAAGCAGGACTATATTTATAATGTTACGGAGTGCAACGAAATCTCCTTTGCGTTCGTCAATTTTCGGTAGGCTTCTGAAGTAAATTGCAATTGTAACTGATTGCAAGTCGAAGTTTAACTCTATAAAATCTCGTTTTGTGTTCAACCCTGCACACGACTACTGAATTTCAACTGCAAAAACCCAATCAAAGTAACCTTATCTGGCCAATCACAACGAACGTGAACAACATATTGAACCCATCAGATCTCGAAGGAAATGCATGCAAGTGGTACGAAACGTGGGAAAACAAGCAGTCTCACCTTTTTCTTAATTTAGTGTTTGGTTGAAAAAGTTTCAGTGCTCTGATTCCTGGAGTAAGTTAAACAACCTTTTTGTGACCATCAAAGCGGTTAACATAACCCAAAACCAAATCAGAAGAGCGATAGACTTTAGACAGTGACTAGAAAACCACCACTGGACAAAAATTCTTGGCTATCCAAACCAAACACACGTTAGTTATTACCTGTCCAATTTTGAAAGAATCATGTCTTGAGTTTGATTTGAAGTCGTCTGGGCAGAAAAGTTCATAAAATTAGCGATGTACCTGAAAAAGTCACATAAAAAAAAGACATTGTGAGAGAAAAGTATGACCTCGGTCAGTAGCTTGAACAGGACCGCTCGATCCAGAGTCGCGACGTGTTCATATCCTTAATATAAACTAGCCTTTCAAGATTGATTTAAGCTATGATATCCAATCAATTGACTTACTTTTCTGCAGGCATCCGCAGAATATAGTTGTTGGTAATTGCTGATTTTCCAGTCCCCGTCGGACCAACCAACAGCAATGGCTTTTCGTGACTGAGGAATAACTCCAGGAAATAACGTTGACGAACTGTCTCTGTAGTGGGTATGATCATTTCATTCGGCTGCAAGTATGTAGAAAACATCAACATAGTTCAGTGTGAAAACGGCAAAAGAATTTGATGTCAATAGCCAAGTCCAATAAGTTAAGATCTGTTATCCTCAGAAGCTCTGTAAACACGGACAGAAACCAGGGATCCACCAGGAATTTTGTAAAATATTCCGTAATAAAATATCCCAAAGAGTAGTGACCGAGAACAATGCTTGAATGAAAAATTTTCAGAGATAAAATGCATCTATAAATCAAATTAACACTGATTAAGGGGTTGAACGTGGCTGGAAGGTTGAAAGAAAAGCCATTTTTTTTAAGTAGAGCTTATCTATCAAAGACCTTTAAAAATATTTTCCTGACTCACCTTGGCATTGGCTGGCATCTCCTCGATAAACACTTCTTTTTCCCATGGATGCCAGGTACCAAAGGTTGATTTGTCAAAGAAGAAGTCGTAAATCACTCCCTTTCCAGGAAACTGGAAGTTCTTTGGCAGCTTCAAATCTTTGGGTCTGAATTAAATTAAACACAATGTTAACTGATTGTTTCACTTATTGAGCCCGGCTTTATTTACTCGTGTTTTGAACTAACAATTTATACACAAGTCTGCTTAGCGACAATTAACGCCGGGGGTTATCCAAGTTAAAAGTAACAAGAAGCCAAAAGAAATCTCTAATTTGTTTCTTTTGTTGCCCTTGTGTGACTACTTGACATACTAGTGAGTCGAAAAAATCACGTAAATCAAACTACATAAAAAATCGCGGAAGAGTCGATCTCGGTTTACATTCCCCATAAGACGGTAATTGGTAATTTCAAATAATTGCATTGCAGAGAACGACAGAGAAAAATACTCAATATACCAAGATGCATAATAGTCTATAAGGCACTTCGTTGATGTCGCCTACTTCACGGTCTAAAAACCCACTATTATTAGGGGAATATAGTACTCTTTGTGCAATGTTCTTTATTCAGTTGTCTCCACCGCCGCCGCTAATAACAACACTCTTTCAGAACAAAGACGTCGCGACGTTAACACTTGCCAAGCTTCCCCAAGACATATAATCAATCTCTTCACTGGTTGTTAATTAAATTCATCACAGAATCATTTTCACTCAAACCTTTGGTGCTGTTTGTTAGTGCCAGCCTCCAAGACTTTGAGGAAATCACTGAACTTGAGTCTAGAATCAGTGTCCAGGTTCCCGCCGATCGACCAACACAGAGAGAACAGGAAAAGGGACTGGAGCCACTGCATGATCTCAGCCTCTGTTTTGGCCGGCTTCTCGTCCATAGATGTCTCAAACTCTTCTTCATCCATAACAGTCTTTCTCTTCTCTTCCTGGGGTGGTTCTCTAACGTTAAGAGAAATAATAAGTACAACAACATCGGCTCGATTACCAGGAGGAACCCGCGATCCCTCCCCGAAGCCATAATTCGATATTCTCGTCTCGGTGAAATGCGAACACCGGACTGGAGAGAGCGGCGGTAATCTAACCTACCATAATCCAACCTTACATTGTCTCAATCATCTGTATCTGCCATGATTGTTCTAGGCAAATCCGATTTGTCAGATTATTCCACAAAGCAAGAGACATGGTCTCTTCAACATTGCAAAAACGTCTCAGTTTAAATAACGGAATGGGTCCACTGTTTAACAAGAGTTGTTGCTTAGAAACATTAAGCTGCAGCAGACATGGTAACTTTTGGTAAATTTAACAATGGTTGCATGCAATGTTTAGATTAATAAATAAACAATTCAAAACACAGTCGATTTCATGCCGATAATCCAAGAAAGGGGCTTTTTCCAATGCTACGATGAAAGGTGAATCTAGTGAAATGGTTGTCTCTCTAACAAAAACTTCTTGTACCTACTTGCGATAAGCAATCGAGTCACTTACCTGAGCTCGTCCAGCAGAATGGAATAAATGGTGAGCATGGATTTTACCATATGCATTGGTGAGCTGCGCACGAGTTCACGGCATTGCCTGGTGACGAATTCCAAGCAAGGAGGAATCAACCAATCAAACATCATCTAATGATTAAACAAAACGAGTCACAAAATCAAATCCAGATTTAGATTTCATGGTTTTTTCCCTATTTCTTACAAGATGGCCGAAAGAGAAAGAGAGAGAGCTAAAAAAAATGAAGAAAAGCGTGACAAGAAATATCATTCTAATCTAACTACCTTGAATCATACAATAACAAAGAAGTGGTTCTATATTAGTTATGTACTGACAAAAACTGACCCTGATAATCAGTTGACACGTGTTATTTTACGTTCATACCTGGATTGAGTTCTTGCTGGCAGCGCTGAGGTTTGGTGGATAATCTTTTTCCATCCAGGATGCCACAAGCGGCTCCCATCCCAGCTGACTTGGCTCCATGTAAATCATCCCACATCTGAATAAAATGCGCTAATTTTGTTACCTGCAACTCCACTACAATAGCGAGTAAAACTCCCAAAACATTAAGTTTATACGATAGCCCAGAACCCTTTTGCCAGGCTAGGAAGCCAGGTCTAATCTCAGTTTCAAATGCCTCACATACGGTATAACAATTCCGTTTCTGAGAATTGAGAGAGAGCTAACAGTTTTCGTAAAATCTCTGCTTAGCAACATGACGAAACCGTAACGGCAGCGGACTTATCTTTAAAGTGACACAAAGAAAGGTGAACTCTTTTCGCATCAACAACAAGCAGCAACAATGAAGAAAGCAAGTCAGGGTACCTTCTTGCGAACAAGAACAACACAATCCAATTCACACTACATTTGAATCGCGGTCGCTGTTTCTTACCTGCTGACTGTGGCTGGTGAAGCCTGCTCCAAGTCTTGAGGCTCAAAAATCATGTTCTGAAGTGAGCTCATCTGGATGATCTCTCCGCTCATTAAACACAGCTACAAGAGCAATAGTACAGTTAGTCATTTTTTAATCTCCCTAAGCCGACCACCGACGATGTCAACAAATGAAACTAAGTTTCTTAAAAGCACATAACACTTTCGGCAAAATTCTGGTTGTCTTTGACAAACCTTTCTGTTGTCGTCCAGTACAGTGTTCATGTTTTCGATCCAAACCGCATCAACAGGGCCATCAAACACGATCCATTTTCGATCCTCACTAACAGAGCTTGCGTGCTCACGGAAAGTGTTCGCAAGTACACCTGGTTAGTAATAAAATAGATAATTATTTGAATGTTCTACACTTGTTAAGGTGGCCCAAAACAGCTTTTGCGCGCGCTCTTGCTGATGCGATTCATTTTTCTTCATAATTGAACGCAGTGTATTAAAGTTTTAGTCCTTTATTACCAAGGTATGTTAGAAAAGGTATCGATGCAAAGAACCAGAAATTCTCAGATTTTTCTTTATACCCGATTGAACCCGGAGAACCCAGTTAAATGCAGCGCATGTGTAGTACCTTAAAAATTGCGATTGAATGCAAAATAGCTTACTCGAAAATAAGCCTATTTCTCGAGAACCACTCGTTAGAATATCACGAAATTTGTCACGAGAATACTTCAGGAAAAAAGCAATTGAATTATTGAAAAACAAGTCAACTTTAATAGAGAAAATTTTAGATATTCCAGTGAACCTTCAACGAGAGATAATTAAATATCTCCCCGTCAGTTTACTATTAAAATAGTGCTAACTTGTGAGCGTTGTTACATGCTTGTTGAGCGCAAATCGTAAAGAAAATCCAACGAGCAGATTTTTTGGAAATAAACAAAACCGACTTTAAAAGCTTGTTTATATTTTTCGACGTTGCGCACACACGTCAGTTAAACTCTCAAAAAACCGAAGTTGTTTGTCGTTAACTTGCTTGTTGCCATTTTTGGCGACCAAAGGATCAAGGGTTTTAGAGAAAAAGGTAAATGAAACACAGAAATCAAAAACTGGGTCCGGCCACCTTAAGCTTCCTCCAAAACGTAAACAAATGGAAAGACAAATAGTAATCAAGGGAAGCACTCGCCATCAGACCACTCGTGCGATACAGGATCAAACCGTCCATACAACTGGCCCATGGTGACAGCTTTGGGATTGATGATTCTGTACTGCACCTGCAAACGTACGTGACGTTGGGTTATGAGAGCTTACAAGTGCTTTATGTTCTCTAAATACACAACAAAACAGAGTTAATTAACTTGAAAGGAAACAAAAGACATCATCTTGACGTATTCCTCTTTAGGAGAATTCTTGTTTACAATATTTGCTTCATCAGCATAAGCTATTCAGTTTCTGATGGAACTACAAATAAATCAGTTCTGAATACTGAAAGTTGATAGTACGATAACTCTGATAATGAATATGAGCCAGGCCCCTGTTGTTCGAAGGCTGGATAACACTGTCCACCGTATAAATCAGTATCCAGGGATAAGTCAAGGTTAACAAAACAATCCCTGCTATTGGCTCGATAGTGATTTATCCGGTGGATAGCGTTATCCACTTTTTCAACAACCCAGGTCTGATGTAATGAATACTTTTTGTGCAACACGGGTTTCAAAACTCAACATTTCACAAAGAATGTATGACCTCAGTAGCGCTTTTGCCACCCAGAAATTTTACAGTTTTTGAATTACAATATCCTCTTGAATATTACATGCAAAGAGCTAAACTTTTGACCAATATTAAGTTTCCCTAGCTCTTTTATCCGCCAGGAGTCAATAATATCTAACATGTTTCCTATTATACTCAAAGCCGTACGCAAATGAGCAAAAATGTAAACGATGAAGTCATCATGAATCCCACCATAGGTTCCTTTCAATTTCTCATTGATCCTCTCATCTTCCCTTAGCTTTGCTCGATGTTGCGCAGTTGGAATTGGATTCAGATAAAGAGCAATAGAGTTTGAACTGTACAACCGCCTCGCTTTTCCCTCAGTTAATCCACTTGGGTAGAATGATGCACTTTAAGCCCTGGCCAAACGAAGTCGCAAGTAGACAAAAGTTGAAAACTTGGGTCTACTTGAGACTGGGTTTGGCCAGGACTTGCGTGTACTTGCGTTGACTTGCGATGACTTGCGCTCAGTTTGGTTGAGATCAAATTTGCACGCAAGGCAAAGCAAGCTTTTCACCGTTTGGCCACCCAACCCAAGTCAACGCAAGTTGAGGGACGTCCATTAACCTATTATTAGTCAAAGAAATAGAGTATAGTCTGTTTTTTTTGCGACATGGGTGTACTTGCGAGGAAACTTGCCAGTCCGTTTGGGCACTCAACGCAAGTCTCTACGCAAGTTGACCTTGCGTCCACTTGCGACTACTTGACGGTCCGTTTGGCCAGGACCTTATGAAAGAAACATGTTTCTCCGAACGCACAACATAAACACCACAAGCAGGGCTTCGATATTCATAAAAAACTGTGGTCGTCTCGTTTACTCAAGTCACTACACAGCAATCTAAACACACACCACTTATACATAAAAACCTTTAAAACAAAAATTTGTTTTTCACATATTTTTTCATACCGGTACTTCATCTGAATCCTCGTCCCTTCCCAGCTCAGACAATGCTGCAGCAAGAACCTTCCAGGCTGATGTCTTACCACCAATAGGATCACCCACAATCATAAAGCCGTGACGAACCAACATCATCTCGTACACCTAAACAGTAACAAAAAATAAAAGTAGCAAGGAGGAGTAGCATTGGAGACTGCGCCATGGTACAAGCAAATACTGACCAAGCTGCAAGGCTAGTTAAACACTAACAAGGCTAATATACTGTAAATGGCAACCGCTTTTCTCAGTGGCTGGCGTTTCTTTAAGGAAAACGTATAATTAATGTTTTGAATTTTTCTCCAGCTACTCTGATCATAAACTATGCTAGGGAAACAGCACCTCGTGCTGCGATGAAAGTAACAATTCGTTGATAAAGTCATAGCTACTTTCCATCGTTAAAACCACGCGTCCAGTTTGGGTGATCATAATTCCAAGGGGCTTTCAGGAAATTCGTTTAATATTAAACGCAATTCATAACACGTGAAAGACTGTGCTTGACCACATTTCCAAAGACCGAGTAGACACTTGAAAACACGACGCGTAGCGGCGGAGTATTTTGACAAACATCGAGGTGTCCGAAAAGTGCTCCGACATTGTCTTAGTGTTTGATATATTTTCTTAATCGGAAGTAAAACTAAGGAGAAAACGAAGAAATAAAATCGTACAAATCTATGCTAATTAAGATCAGATATCCAAACACTGGTCAACACGGTCAGCATTTCCTTTGTTTAACCCGAGGAAAGAGTATCACTGATGAATGTTTTGAAATTATCTTCAGCTATTTTCAAGATAAGCTTTGCTGCTGGGTCAACAGTATTTCGTACTGCGATGACAAGTCACATGTTGCTGATAAAAACATGGCTACTTTCACCCGTTCTCATCGCTCATCAAGTTTGGACAAACATTTCCAAAGGGTATCCAGGAATATTTTGGTTTTCCGCTACAATATCAATACATACATATAACCTATATACCTGTATAACTTTGTCAACAAACCACGGTACAGCTTGCAGTCCCATCTTCCGGATGTTCTTTTTAAGCGCCTCCTCCAGGACACCATGGTCAGGAGATGGCAGTGTGATGCCTGGGAACAAGTCTGACACGATGCCTTCAAACAAAGGCAAGTCTTGTGACAAAAACTGGAAGAAAAATGGTAAAACGAGATAAGCCGGTTTCAATCACATGCTCTAATCTCTAAAAACAAGCTTATAAAAAAGCTCAAACCGCTCTGTGAATTTTAAAGCGCATTACCTCGCTTGTTGTCGTAATTTAGCTCTTTTGCGTGATTTTTGGAGTTCACCAGTCACTTTATAAATGACGTCATACTATCATAGCTAGAATACCTCTCGCAATACGTGTATGGGAAAGAAAAGCACGAAAGCTTTAATTTACGGTAGACTTCACAAGGTCAGGACAAAAGAAAGAACAGCATCGTTTCGCATGAATTCGAAGCAATTCATCGTAATATTACGAAAATGGCGGGTTAATTTTTTCTCAGTCTTTCGGACAAAACGTGACTGGAACTTGTTTTATCTCTAATGTGTTTACGTCACCAAAAGACAGGTATATAAAGGCAATTTCACCTGTTTATTAACCAAACAATATCCATGTCTTTCAAACATTTCTCCCCAAAAGATCTGATCAAATGAAAATATACGAATTGAATTTCACTGTTTTCTTTGAGTTGTTTGGATTTTATGAAGATTGTTATGGTTGCACGTTTTCTGCAAGATTTACAAAAAAAGTCGAACATCCTCTTTCCAGTAATTAATATATTATATTTACAATTCTTGTCAATTCAATTTTAAACTTAAAAGCTTTGTGTAAAGTAAACACATAGGATGGAAGACCAGGGTAGCAGTTCAAGTTAATTTTCGCGTTTTAAAATATTCCTACATTTTTTAGTTTTCTTCTTTCGGAAAGAAGAAAACTAAAAAATGTTTCCGTGTAAACTCGAATGTTCGTTAACGCAAGTGATAATTAATACGTATAATTACTTAAAGACCTTCAGAGCATATGTTCTAATTTGAATTCAGAGTGGAATCATATTCTGTTTATACAAAGATAGCCGAATGTCACCGCACGCATTAAGTAAGATTCGAGTCAGTAATTGTCAAGGCTTTTTCAAAACGGGATCGTCATCACATTCTTCAATTCACATTGTCGCGCCTTAAAAATGTAATATTTCATCTTTTATGCAACAAAACAAGAGGAGAGCACATGAAAAGGAGTAAATAAACATATAAGTCTGAATATCTCCGTGATAAAACGGAAAAAAACTGCCTTTGTATTTTTCCTGTTAAAATAAGGATTTACTTTCATGTCCCAAAACGAACTAAAGTCAGTTACTTAAAATTGAACTTTCGATTAAGGAGTGATTTGAAATTGCCAGAAAATTAGTTACTGGAGAATAACAATATTTAAAGTGAGTGTCATTGAGTGTCATTAACGAGCTGATGTAATACATATTCTTTCAGTATTGGCCAAGTTTTGTATATTTTTTGAAAACAAACTTACGATAGTGCTTTTAACTTGCTTTAACAACAAATCCAATCTGACTAGCAGGTGTAAAAATACGTGTACGTGCCTTTAAACTTCCGCTAAACTGAAGTGAAAAGAGAGCTTGAGTCTTCTCAAATTGTTCTCCGTAGAGTTAAAGGAGGGAAAAACATGCAACATGAACAACGACAGTGTGGTTGACTTTGAGGATCCATCGACTTATTTTCCGGTCGCCTCGACGACAATCACAGTAGTAATTTCTCTGGTTAGTATTTTAGCCATTGTCGGCAATGTTCTGGTTGCAGTGTGTGTTCTGATGAAAGCCACGCTTAGAACCAACACTAACTACTTCATCGTCAACATGGCGTTTTCTGATCTGCTCTCTGCTTTGACTAACTGGCCTCTGTACGCCACAGAAGGAATGCTTTCAGGAAAAAGTTCCATCGAAGGTTCCACGGCTACGTTTGTTTGCAAGATGGGGATGTATTCCAGAGCAATTTCGCAAGCGGTTTCAGTTCTTAACCTTGTTCTGATTGTGGTGGAAAGATTCGTAGCCATTGTACATCCCTTTCATGCTACACTGCTAACGACTCGACTCCGTGCCTTTCTAATGTTGTTTACGTGGATCTTCCCGCTATCAGCTGGTTTTCCGTACTTGTGGTTTCCAAAAATCGTGCAAGATGGACCTCAAACGTTTTGTAGGTTTTCCTGGACCAGACTAAACCTCTCTATATTTTATACTGTTGGATTTTTAATATTTTACTGTGTGCCGTTTATCCTGATAATTGTGCTTTACTCTAGAATTATGAAAGCTTTAAAAGGAGGGAGACTTGTTGATGAAACTTCTCAACAAAGCATGAGCATGCGTAACAACCAACAGAACCAGACTGTGATGAAAGTGTTCATCTCTATAATGACTGCCTTTTTCCTCTGTTGGACACCATTGTGTGTGTATTTAGTATTTAGAATGGTCTTTTCGTCGTTTTTTACCAAGGACATACGCAAGCTTCGGCTATATGTAGGTCTGTTTTTCTATGTTTTTCCATCTTTAAGTACAGCAGTCAATCCTATAATTCTATTCGTGTCTAGTTCGCGATTCAACGGCGCACTAAGGGAGATATTTGGGTGTGTGAAATGTAAACTTTCTTGCTTCAGTGGGAAGGTTTCACCACAAAGCGAAATTACTGAACTCCAAGTGGTACAATGAGTGTTCAAAATAGTTATAGAGTTATGTTTTGAGACATAATTTTAATTAGCTTGATTGGCATTCATCTCGTTTCCTTCGCAGAACGCAGTTCATAATCTTGGCTGTTCCCGGAGTTTTCATCGATTAACATTTGACAAAGCGAAAGTACGAGCCGTTGTTTCTTTAGGTTTTTGTCAGTTAATAGAGTTATTGTGTTGCTGCTACTTGGCTAGGGCTGCTTCAGAGAACTGCTTTCTATCGATTCGAGGTTTAAACACGAAAGATTATGTGTTTGACCACGTTTTAAAACATTGACAAGAGAGTTGCGGAAATACGACGCACAGCGAAGTGTTTTCGACCAACTTTGGTAATAGGGTCAAACATTGTCTTGAGTGTGTGATATATTCTCAATCAAAACTAAAACTAAGGACAATATGGGCGAATAAAATCGTAAAAATCTACACCAATGAAGATCACATACCTAAACACCCGGGGGGGGGGGGTACTCCCAGGAAAATTGGGTGGGGGTGTGCGGCCCGCTTCCCAAAACCCTTACCCTATTTATGACCAAAATCTGCGATATTCCCTACCCTATTTATGACCTGACCAAAAATTCGAAACCCGATTTATATCCTGAACCTTACATCAAAATCCTGTTTCAGACCTGCCTTATAACTGGATCTCTTGTTCAGACCAATGTTAAATTACCGTAAACATAATGTTGTTGATTTTTTTCGATAATGATGAGAAAGTGGCTTCTAAGTTTAAGAACATACCCATCTTAGGGCTGGAGTACAAAAACCATACCCTATTTATGACCAAAATGGCCGAAATCAGCCAAAATCGATACCCTATTTATGACTAAAACGGCTGAAAAACCCCTACCCTTTGGGGCCGCACATACCTATATAGCCCATATAAGAGAGTACCCCCCCGGGCCTAAACATCGTCACAGTCGTGAATTTGATGAATATTATTAATGAGTTTGAGGAGCTTCCTCACAGGTTTATTATTCTCACGTAACTAACAGTAATCAAAGATTATAAGTACGTTCGACGCCGTCACTTTAATGCATATCCCTTAAATGATTTCCTTATCTGACTTTCAACCTCTCTCTATTGCTAAATCAACATTTTTCATCAACACCAAGGTTTTACAGGCAGATATATCATAGTGTTAATCCCAAAGAAGAGGTCCTCTGTATAAACTACGAGTTGTTGATACGTTGCGTGACGGCGCCAGTTTCCACAGACTCAGGATAATATTAGACTACAAAACAGTCGTTTTCGGTGAAGCGCGCGAGCCTCACACGCTCGCAGGGCATGTGAGGCGAGAAAACGTCTCTCCTCATTCTCCCTCGCCGTTTTTACACTCGGTCCAGATCTTTCGTTCGAATATGGGCCGTCGCTCGCGTTCGCAAAACATACGAGTGCTTTGCAGTCTAGGATAATATTTACATTAGTTCGTGCTTAATATTTTCTCCTTAACTGTACATTATTCTAAGATGGAAGCACAAATGTAAGCAAACATTAGTCATCGCGTGCTTATGGATCTTGCCTTCAGATTACTTTTCCACCGATTTCAAACAGTATTCGGGCGAACAATATTCGACCGGATGAAGACTGAGCTATCTGTCGCGAATGGAAGTAATCAACAAATGCAATCAAACTACAGCCAATGAAATATAGCTGTTTAAATACCACGCTTAACAACCCAAAGCCAAGCCTATTCCAAATCGTGTTCGTGAACATATAGAATAAAGTATAAACCACGAGGTAGTGTCTGGCTTTAAAAATCCGCTTTACAATGACTCAGGCCACTACGAAAACCACGAGGTGGGCGATATGACGCGTGACATCTGACGTTATTCAAAATGGCGCGGAAAGTTGCTGTTTGAAGAAAAAGTTTCAAAATAGGTCATCCTTGAAAACACGGGACAGCCAAGATTATGAACTGCGTTCTGCGAAGGAAACGAGATGAATGCCAATCAAGCTAATTAAAATTATGTCTCAAAACATAACTCTATAACTATTTTGAACACTCATTGTACCACTTGGAGTTCAGTAATTTCGCTTTGTGGTGAAACCTTCCCACTGAAGCAAGAAAGTTTACATTTCACACACCCAAATATCTCCCTTAGTGCGCCGTTGAATCGCGAACTAGACACGAATAGAATTATAGGATTGACTGCTGTACTTAAAGATGGAAAAACATAGAAAAACAGACCTACATATAGCCGAAGCTTGCGTATGTCCTTGGTAAAAAACGACGAAAAGACCATTCTAAATACTAAATACACACACAATGGTGTCCAACAGAGGAAAAAGGCAGTCATTATAGAGATGAACACTTTCATCACAGTCTGGTTCTGTTGGTTGTTACGCATGCTCATGCTTTGTTGAGAAGTTTCATCAACAAGTCTCCCTCCTTTTAAAGCTTTCATAATTCTAGAGTAAAGCACAATTATCAGGATAAACGGCACACAGTAAAATATTAAAAATCCAACAGTATAAAATATAGAGAGGTTTTAGTCTGGTCCAGGAAAACCTACAAAACGTTTGAGGTCCATCTTGCACGATTTTTGGAAACCACAAGTACGGAAAACCAGCTGATAGCGGGAAGATCCACGTAAACAACATTAGAAAGGCACGGAGTCGAGTCGTTAGCAGTGTAGCATGAAAGGGATGTACAATGGCTACGAATCTTTCCACCACAATCAGAACAAGGTTAAGAACTGAAACCGCTTGCGAAATTGCTCTGGAATACATCCCCATCTTGCAAACAAACGTAGCCGTGGAACCTTCGATGGAACTTTTTCCTGAAAGCATTCCTTCTGTGGCGTACAGAGGCCAGTTAGTCAAAGCAGAGAGCAGATCAGAAAACGCCATGTTGACGATGAAGTAGTTAGTGTTGGTTCTAAGCGTGGCTTTCATCAGAACACACACTGCAACCAGAACATTGCCGACAATGGCTAAAATACTAACCAGAGGAAATTACTACTGTGATTGTCGTCGAGGCGACCGGAAAATAAGTCGATGGATCCTCAAAGTCAACCACACTGTCGTTGTTCATGTTGCATGTTTTTCCCTCCTTTAACTCTACGGAGAACAATTTGAGAAGACTCAAGCTCTCTTTTCACCTCAGTTTAGCGGAAGTTTAAAGGCACGTACACGTATTTTTACACCTGCTAGTCAGATTGGATTTGTTGTTAAAGTAAGTTAAAAGCACCATCGTAAGTTTGTTTTCAAAAAATATACAAAACTTGGCCAATACTCAAAGAATATGTATAACATCAGCTCGTTAATGACACTCAATGACAGTCACTTTAAATATTGTTATTCTCCAGTAACTAATTTTCTGGCAATTTCAAATCACTCCTTAATCGAAAGTTCAATTTTAAGTAACTGACTTTAGTTCGTTTTGGGACGTGAAAGTAAATCCTTATTTTAACAGGAAAAATACGAAGGCAGTTTTTTTCCGTTTTATCACGAGATATCAGACTTAGATGTTTATTTACTCCTTTTCATGTGCACTCCTCTTGTTTTGTTGCATAAAAGATGAAATATTACATTTTTAAGGCGCGACAATGTGAATTGAAGAATGTGATGACGATCCCGTTTTGAAAACAGCCTTGACAATTACTGATTCGAATCTTACTTAATGCGTGCAGTGACATTCGGCTATCTTTGTATAAACAGAATATGATTCCACTCTGAATTCAAATTAGAACATATGCTCTGAAGGTCTTTAAGTAATTATACGTATTAATTATCACTTGCATTAACGAACATTCGAGCTTTACACGCGAAACATTTTTTAGTTTTCTTCTTTCCGAAAGAAGAAAACTAAAAAATGTAGGAATATTTTAAAACGCGAAAATTAACTTGAACTGCTACCCTGGTCTTCCATCCTATGTGTTTACTTTACACAAAGCTTTTAAGTTTAAAATTGAATTGACAAGAATTGTAAATATAATATATTAATTACTGGAAAGAGGATGTTCGACTTTTTTTGTAAATCCTGCAGAAAACGTGCAACCATAACAATCTTCATAAAATCCAAACAACTCAAAGAAAACAGTGAAATTCAATTCGTATTTTTTCATTTGACGATTCTCGCAATCAGATCTTTGGGAAGACATGGATATTGTTTGGTTAATAAACAGGTGAAATTGCCTTTATATACCTGTGTTTTGGTGAAGTAAACACATTAGAGATAAATTAAGTCCAGTCACGTTTTGTCCGAAAGACTGAACAAGAAAAATTAAACTGCCCTCGTCTTAATATTACGATGAATTGCTTCATGCGAAACGATTCTGTTCTTTCTTTTGGCCCGACCTTGTGAAGTCTACCGTAAATTAAAGCTTTCGTGCTTTTCTTTTCATCCGCATAGCTAGAATACCTCTCGCAATACGTGTATGGGAAAGAAAAGCACGAAAGCTTTAATTTACGGTAGACTTCACAAGGTCAGGCCAAAAGAAAGAACAGCATCGTTTCGCATGAATTCGAAGCAATTCATCGTAATATTACGAAAATGGCGGGTTAATTTTTTCTCAGTCTTTCGGACAAAACGTGACTGGAACTTGTTTTATCTCTAATGTGTTTACGTCACCAAAAGACAGGTATATAAAGGCAATTTCACCTGTTTATTAACCAAACAATATCCATGTCTTTCAAACATTTCTCCCCAAAAGATCTGATCAAATGAAAATATACGAATTGAATTTCACTGTTTTCTTTGAGTTGTTTGGATTTTATGAAGATTGTTATGGTTGCACGTTTTCTGCAAGATTTACAAAAAAAGTCGAACATCCTCTTTCCAGTAATTAATATATTATATTTACAATTCTTGTCAATTCAATTTTAAACTTAAAAGCTTTGTGTAAAGTAAACACATAGGATGGAAGACCAGGGTAGCAGTTCAAGTTAATTTTCGCGTTTTAAAATATTCCTACATTTTTTAGTTTTCTTCTTTCGGAAAGAAGAAAACTAAAAAATGTTTCCGTGTAAACTCGAATGTTCGTTAACGCAAGTGATAATTAATACGTATAATTACTTAAAGACCTTCAGAGCATATGTTCTAATTTGAATTCAGAGTGGAATCATATTCTGTTTATACAAAGATAGCCGAATGTCACCGCACGCATTAAGTAAGATTCGAGTCAGTAATTGTCAAGGCTTTTTCAAAACGGGATCGTCATCACATTCTTCAATTCACATTGTCGCGCCTTAAAAATGTAATATTTCATCTTTTATGCAACAAAACAAGAGGAGAGCACATGAAAAGGAGTAAATAAACATATAAGTCTGAATATCTCCGTGATAAAACGGAAAAAAACTGCCTTTGTATTTTTCCTGTTAAAATAAGGATTTACTTTCATGTCCCAAAACGAACTAAAGTCAGTTACTTAAAATTGAACTTTCGATTAAGGAGTGATTTGAAATTGCCAGAAAATTAGTTACTGGAGAATAACAATATTTAAAGTGAGTGTCATTGAGTGTCATTAACGAGCTGATGTAATACATATTCTTTCAGTATTGGCCAAGTTTTGTATATTTTTTGAAAACAAACTTACGATAGTGCTTTTAACTTGCTTTAACAACAAATCCAATCTGACTAGCAGGTGTAAAAATACGTGTACGTGCCTTTAAACTTCCGCTAAACTGAAGTGAAAAGAGAGCTTGAGTCTTCTCAAATTGTTCTCCGTAGAGTTAAAGGAGGGAAAAACATGCAACATGAACAACGACAGTGTGGTTGACTTTGAGGATCCATCGACTTATTTTCCGGTCGCCTCGACGACAATCACAGTAGTAATTTCCTCTGGTTAGTATTTTAGCCATTGTCGGCAATGTTCTGGTTGCAGTGTGTGTTCTGATGAAAGCCACGCTTAGAACCAACACTAACTACTTCATCGTCAACATGGCGTTTTCTGATCTGCTCTCTGCTTTGACTAACTGGCCTCTGTACGCCACAGAAGGAATGCTTTCAGGAAAAAGTTCCATCGAAGGTTCCACGGCTACGTTTGTTTGCAAGATGGGGATGTATTCCAGAGCAATTTCGCAAGCGGTTTCAGTTCTTAACCTTGTTCTGATTGTGGTGGAAAGATTCGTAGCCATTGTACATCCCTTTCATGCTACACTGCTAACGACTCGACTCCGTGCCTTTCTAATGTTGTTTACGTGGATCTTCCCGCTATCAGCTGGTTTTCCGTACTTGTGGTTTCCAAAAATCGTGCAAGATGGACCTCAAACGTTTTGTAGGTTTTCCTGGACCAGACTAAACCTCTCTATATTTTATACTGTTGGATTTTTAATATTTTACTGTGTGCCGTTTATCCTGATAATTGTGCTTTACTCTAGAATTATGAAAGCTTTAAAAGGAGGGAGACTTGTTGATGAAACTTCTCAACAAAGCATGAGCATGCGTAACAACCAACAGAACCAGACTGTGATGAAAGTGTTCATCTCTATAATGACTGCCTTTTTCCTCTGTTGGACACCATTGTGTGTGTATTTAGTATTTAGAATGGTCTTTTCGTCGTTTTTTACCAAGGACATACGCAAGCTTCGGCTATATGTAGGTCTGTTTTTCTATGTTTTTCCATCTTTAAGTACAGCAGTCAATCCTATAATTCTATTCGTGTCTAGTTCGCGATTCAACGGCGCACTAAGGGAGATATTTGGGTGTGTGAAATGTAAACTTTCTTGCTTCAGTGGGAAGGTTTCACCACAAAGCGAAATTACTGAACTCCAAGTGGTACAATGAGTGTTCAAAATAGTTATAGAGTTATGTTTTGAGACATAATTTTAATTAGCTTGATTGGCATTCATCTCGTTTCCTTCGCAGAACGCAGTTCATAATCTTGGCTGTCCCGTGTTTTCAAGGATGACCTATTTTGAAACTTTTTCTTCAAACAGCAACTTTCCGCGCCATTTTGAATAACGTCAGATGTCACGCGTCATATCGCCCACCTCGTGGTTTTCGTAGTGGCCTGAGTCATTGTAAAGCGGATTTTTAAAGCCAGACACTACCTCGTGGTTTATACTTTATTCTATATGTTCACGAACACGATTTGGAATAGGCTTGGCTTTGGGTTGTTAAGCGTGGTATTTAAACAGCTATATTTCATTGGCTGTAGTTTGATTGCATTTGTTGATTACTTCCATTCGCGACAGATAGCTCAGTCTTCATCCGGTCGAATATTGTTCGCCCGAATACTGTTTGAAATCGGTGGAAAAGTAATCTGAAGGCAAGATCCATAAGCACGCGATGACTAATGTTTGCTTACATTTGTGCTTCCATCTTAGAATAATGTACAGTTAAGGAGAAAATATTAAGCACGAACTAATGTAAATATTATCCTAGACTGCAAAGCACTCGTATGTTTTGCGAACGCGAGCGACGGCCCATATTCGAACGAAAGATCTGGACCGAGTGTAAAAACGGCGAGGGAGAATGAGGAGAGACGTTTTCTCGCCTCACATGCCCTGCGAGCGTGTGAGGCTCGCGCGCTTCACCGAAAACGACTGTTTTGTAGTCTAATATTATCCTGAGTCTGTGGAAACTGGCGCCGTCACGCAACGTATCAACAACTCGTAGTTTATACAGAGGACCTCTTCTTTGGGATTAACACTATGATATATCTGCCTGTAAAACCTTGGTGTTGATGAAAAATGTTGATTTAGCAATAGAGAGAGGTTGAAAGTCAGATAAGGAAATCATTTAAGGGATATGCATTAAAGTGACGGCGTCGAACGTACTTATAATCTTTGATTACTGTTAGTTACGTGAGAATAATAAACCTGTGAGGAAGCTCCTCAAACTCATTAATAATATTCATCAAATTCACGACTGTGACGATGTTTAGGCCCGGGGGGGTACTCTCTTATATGGGCTATATAGGTATGTGCGGCCCCAAAGGGTAGGGGTTTTTCAGCCGTTTTAGTCATAAATAGGGTATCGATTTTGGCTGATTTCGGCCATTTTGGTCATAAATAGGGTATGGTTTTTGTACTCCAGCCCTAAGATGGGTATGTTCTTAAACTTAGAAGCCACTTTCTCATCATTATCGAAAAAAATCAACAACATTATGTTTACGGTAATTTAACATTGGTCTGAACAAGAGATCCAGTTATAAGGCAGGTCTGAAACAGGATTTTGATGTAAGGTTCAGGATATAAATCGGGTTTCGAATTTTTGGTCAGGTCATAAATAGGGTAGGAAATATCGCAGATTTTGGTCATAAATAGGGTAAGGGTTTTGGGAAGCGGGCCGCACACCCCCACCCAATTTTCCTGGGAGTACCCCCCCCCCCCCCGGGTGTTTAGGTATGTGATCTTCATTGGTGTAGATTTTTACGATTTTATTCGCCCCTATTGTCCTTAGTTTTAGTTTTGATTGAGAATATATCACACACTCAAGACAATGTTTGACCCTATTACCAAAGTTGGTCGAAAACACTTCGCTGTGCGTCGTATTTCCGCAACTCTCTTGTCAATGTTTTAAAACGAGGTCAAACACATAATCTTTCGTGTTTAAACCTCGAATCGATAGAAAGCAGTTCTCTGAAGCAGCCCTAGCCAAGTAGCAGCAACACAATAACTCTATTAACTGACAAAAACCTAAAGAAACAACGGCTCGTACTTTCGCTTTGTCAAATGTTAATCGATGAAAACCCAGTCTTCTCACCATAAATTAATCTCCAATGCCCTCAGTCTAACATTACCGCAGATTTTTCAACAAAAGTCTTATTCAAACCTCTTGGCAGTATTCTATATTTCTCTGAGAAGGCTAACCGATTCCAAAAATCATTTTGTTTTTCTAGTTGACGAATTTCTCGAGCTTAAGCTCCCGAGCGGCAGAATACTTCCTATAACTAGTAATAGTTTTCACTAGAGCTGCCCCCGCTTTCGAAGATCTGTTTAACACCTGTAAATGGTTTTTACTGAATATAAATACTGTGCATACGACTGTTAAAAAAGAAACGTTTGAATATTTATTGAAGTTAACATCCATGACTGGTAAACATATTTTTCTGTAAATGGCAATTAAATCTATTACAGCCATACATTTTTTTGTCATTTTTTTTGTGAAACAGCAACGTATTGTGTGTTAAGAAATTTGTTTATTTTATTGTAAAGAAAATATTCTGTGTAAACAGGCTTAGAAGTTTGAATATCGCAATTGGTGCAATTTAACCTTCCTGGATTTGTGTGCATTGAGTTACAAAAATAGGCCACATATTGTTATCTAAACCCAACTGATTTAATCCATATGCTGTCACTACTGTCAAAAGATTACTGCTATTCAAATTCACAGATCTCGAGCATGAGTGACAAAAAGAATCAAATGTTCTTAGCGTCATGAAAAGGCTCTCTTCCTCTTCATTGCGATAACCAAATGTTCTATTCTCAAATATCTGGCTAAAACAGGCATTACAATCCCTAGCCGCAAATGAACTACAAAGATCTATTATGTATGACCAAACCCTTCCTAATTTCCCTCAATAATGAACAATATTCTCTCGAAGAGATATAATGTGAGCAAACATTGAAAAGCAGGTCTGCAAACTCATTCCTAGGACGTAGATTTGATAAATATGGAAGAAACAAATGCGTAGAGATTTCCAAATAAGCATCAACAGCACATGAATAAATACCAGGGTTAACGAAAACAGAATTCATAAAGTGCCCTCTTCGAACTGTAACCACCTACTTGTGGATTCATAAAGTGCCCTCTTCGAACTGTAACCACCTACTTGTTTATCTTCGACAGCAACACATTCAAATGGAAATTGATCTAACAAACTCCGTATCTCTTTCTGACAATATCAATGCAACTCTGAGTTGGGATTCTGTTCTGACATTATCTTTCTGATTTGTTGGATCGAGTCTATCAATCATCTTTCTAATCTGTTGGATCGAGTCTGTCGACCCCGTTGCTGATTTGTGTCTAACAAATCAAATTTTGTACCGAATAATTTTATTCAGTGCTGTGAATGCTTTTGAATTCAAATAAATCACTGAACTACAAAATAATCATCACCCTATCAAAGGCTGCTAAGGCCCGGTTTAAACGTCGCATTTTACATGCACCGAATCAAATACTAATTTTAGTCGACTCGAATGAATACGTTCTGCTGATTTGATTTAAACGTCGCATTTTTTTTGCCGAATGAAATTGGTGAGAGCTAGCGAGGTGTTTTAAATTCCCATTCGAGCAAACAAATTATTTAACATAATTTGAATTCGATTTGGCACATGTAAATTACGGCGTTGAAATCAACTGTCGAACTTCAGTCGTATATTCGACTGGATCAGTCGAATATTCGACTGACTTGCATCGAATTGAAATATGTCGCATTTAATTTTACATGCACTTAATTTGGCAATTCGATTCGGCACATGTAAAATGCGACGTGTAAACCGGGCCTAAAGATGGCGTGACGCGACTTCGTGGTTGCAAAACCTTGACACGCTGCTAGAAGATGGCAAAACGCGAACTCGTGGTTGAAATGCGGCTAGGTGATAGCGACATGCGAACTCGTTGGTTGCAAGATCTTTAAACACTGCTGAAAGAACTCGAAATGTTGTTAGAAGACGACGAAACGCAACCTCCTACTCGCAAGACGTTAAAGCGCTGCTCGAAGACCTCGTGGTTGCAAAATGACATCTACCCGACAGCACCTTGCGCAATTGCTGAAATATTACCCGAGACCACCGTGCGCGCCTAGTTTGATCAAATCGAGATTTTTTTTGCATACTACAATTTACTTACTTACTTACATCTTTACATTTTTGAAATTCCTTATATGTATACACGCGGGGGATCCTAGGGTGCCTCCTCGGGTTTTGGCCTCTGGGCCAAAACCCTGCGGGGGCAATGACCTCTATGTGGAGACTCTGCCCGAATAGCGCTACATTCCTGGGCTTTAAGTATATAACAAGACAGGGATTTCACAAATTGAGGTATATGAAAGTGTAGGAAAATCAAAGTATCTTTACTCCTACCACAACGTGAACTAAATGAATAATACTTGGTTTTTGGTTAAAATCTCTTCTGGTAATGCTTGATGTTCTTCCGTAATAGTGTACATTAAACTTCGTACAAAAGATTTAGACGTTCTTAAAAGATATGTAGCTATATGTGAAAGGAATAATTTTTGCCGATGAAAAGATACACGAAAGAGGGGGCCTTTCTGTCAAAATGGTAAGCAAAAGTAAAAAATTCTGCTATGAAAATGATAAGCCTGATGATAGTCAATTAAAACTACTCTGCCAAAAATAACAGATACTGATTAGAAACGGACCATAATTTTTTGAGGGTGGGGGGCGGGTGGGTAAGGCACTTTTCTGGGGCATGAAATCTTTTTCACACCATTAAGTCGTGTATGACCTTTTTGGGTGAGCAAAAGCCTGTGACGGAAAGAATTTTTTAACATCAAAAATGAAAATCATGATAGTAAAAAGCACTAGCTCATTTGTTTTGGCAGATTTTTGCTAAGCGGTTATTTTTTTGGTGGGGAGGGGACTTAACCCCTCACCCCCCCCCCCTCCCCCCTTTTTGTCTGAAGTTGAAAGATAATTTAACAGCTACCAGACATTGCCGCCTGATATTTTCACGAACCTTGGGCAAGTTGACATCCATGATGGACCTCAAGAGTAGAATATCCTCGTCTTGTTCAGAATACTTCAACTTTAAATTCCCTGCAGCAGTGAGAACAGACTTGACCGCCCGCATACCATAATCATAATGATGCTGGGAGGACAGCTGTCAGAAGCAAAGCAAGAGACAATTACTTCAATTGAACAGCAATTGTGTCTAAATATAAATGATACGGATAACAATGAGTACAGGGCCACGACTACAATAACACTGGGGAAAAGAACAAATTATCTCCGTGATGAACGAATAAAGAGCTCGAATGCATACAAATACCTTAATGTTGCTGATACTTAACAATTATCCTGCGAAATCGCGCGGAATATCGTCTGATACTTAGCCGACGAGGCCGTAGGCCGAGTCGACTAAAATCAGACGATATTCCGCGAGATTGAGTAGGATGATTGTTTTATTATTCAACAAATTGATAACAAAATTGATTTCCAAGCTCGTAACATTTTTAAACCTTTCTGTCGACATTTTTTCACTTCACTTTTTCTTCCCACGTACGAAGCTACGTATATCGCCGGATATCAGTTACCTACGGATGACAGATATCGAGAGCATCATGACCATATTTGGATAGTGTTACAATTTGTTGAACAATAATAAATCTTATTAATGAAGATTTTAACAATAGTTATTTTTTTACCTGCTCAGAACAGAGTCTGTACACTGCCACAATCTTAGCTGACAAACTGCGCGCGTTCACAAATCCCATGGAATATAAGCTGATCTCGCTGATCAACGCATAGTCAGGAACCATCATGGCAACTGTACGGAAAAGAACCTAAAATGTAAATAATCAAAACAAGATATTCAGTCATGTAGTAATTCTTCAGTGCGCCAACAAGGACACGAGGAAATTCAAATCGAGTGGATGGTACAACTCGGTTTTATAACATCATATCATGTGACCTTTAAAATCTCTACCTGTCAGAGCACTTCGAGTCTAATTCCATTTTCATTCTTAACTGATAACTCGTCTCCATAAGTCTGGAAATTGACTGTTTTCTCCTCACCTTAAGATTATCGGGAAGTTCTGCACGACCAGCATAACCCGGGTTCATTGTGATAAAAATGGTACAAGATGGATCCAGCGAGATTTCAGTTCCTTCAAATACAAACTTATCCACTTGCTCCATGACAGCCCTCTGGATTGTCAAGATTTGTTGAGCTACAACGGAAAGGACCTAAAGAACAAAGTCGAAGAACCAAAGGACAAAGTTTTTTGCTTACAAGTAATTCACATTTTTGACAAATGTTGCATTGCCATCTAGCAGCTGGTCTTATCAGTTAAAGACGTGCTTGGTGTGATACCAAACGAAGAGGCGCGATCGCCTTAAGGTTAAAGTTCTCGACTCCGAATCAAGTGGTCTGGATTCAAGCCCTGGCCGTTGACATCGTGTTGTGTTCCTTTGGCAAGACACTTAACTCTCACAGTGCCTCTCCCCAACCAGGTGTATAAATTGATACCGGGGAACTTAATGGCTATAAGTAACCCTGTGATGGACTAGCATCCAATCCAGGGGGGAGCAGAAATACGCCCAATCGCCGACCTAACGGGCCACTTGGCTTGTCTACAGACTTAACCTCCCCCCTACCTCTCCCCTATACCAAACAGAGAGGAAGCTTTATCTCACTGTGCATCTGCAATGTGTAAATTCGACACTTAAAATTGCACGGTGTGGTGTCTAAAACATTAATTAAGATTTTGTCACTCTTTTGCGTTACTACTGAAGCATAGTACTTATCGTTATTTATATCACAGTTGAAACATAAATTACAGAGCAACTAACCTCTAGCTCAATCCTGTTAAACTCGTCAAAACAGGCCCAGGCCCCGGACTGCGCCAGACCCTTGAAGAACTTTCCCATGGCTTTGTAGTCCAGACCATCAGAGCAGTTGAAAACTACACACTACGGACACAAATTAGAAACAAGACTGTTAATCAGCTACGTAATTTTCAGAACCCTCTTATTATAAACGTTTCGAAAAACGTTTTGTGTAAATCCCACCACTGAGAAATTTCAAAAGATTGTCCGGTCAACCACGAAGTCTTGTGTGTATTGTATGTTTTTAACGATATGCTATCTGAACAGTTATCTCTGTGTGCTTCATTTCCATCAAGCTGACTGAAAAAATGGAGAACAGAACGAGAATTAAAGCTGACACTATACCTGCTTCGCGACAGCTTTTGCCAGATCTTTACAAGTCTCCGTTTTGCCTGTTCCAGCAGGCCCCTCGGGGGCACCTCCCAGGTTCAACAGGAGAGCCCCCATCAGAGTCCTAAGAACAAAGAGAAGTCAAACTCAGTGATGTGAAGAAATGATTCAAAGGAAACCTTAATACATTCCATACAGCTTACACAGTTAAAACAAAGCTGAAGATAAAGCAAAGGTCATGATTTTTTGCAACAACTGCTGGAAAGACTCTTAGAGCGCGAGTTGCACGCTCTCTCGACCCTCCTAGATTAAAGCTGAGCCTGAACGAAGTTAAAAACTCTAATTTCTTACAAATGGCCTTTACATCCTGATACGCTATTTCACCGCTGTCTACACTCTATCCTGACCTGAACAAGTGTTGTTATTCTCAAATCTTCGTTGACGCACCGGAATAATTTCCGAAGATTATCGTCCAATCAGAAATAAGCACGAGAACCCCGAAGTCACGTCGCTTAGTAACATCCCTGTGTACAGCCTTCGTTTTCATTCCGACCAAAATTACTGGTACTTATTATCTGCAACTGCCTATGACCGAGGTAGCCTAGGCACCAATTCACTTACCTGTAGCATCTGTCTGTTAGCGGAGTGATAACAAGTCTGCCACTGTTACCAAGGTACTCATACCCGTACTTGACGGCTGTAGTTATCATTCTGACTATCACAGCCCTCGTTTCCCAGTAGTAACGCAACTGACTGATCCATTGAAAATCGTTTGGGTCTGTCACGCCATCTTCCTTTAGCTTAGCTACCACATCACGCGCTTAAAGAGAAGCAAAATAAAAAAGATGATTGACAAGATTATGAAATGGTAAACGACACCTTTGAACCAATCACCAAGGGACTAATTATAAGAGCCGGGATGCACTATTTACTTTTTTTTAGTATTAGTGAGTGACAGAATGTCTACGAGATGGCCAAACAGCAAGTAAAAGTTACTATTCAGTTAAACACACAAAATCATGGACGTAACGATGTTTAGATATCTGATCTAAATTAGTTTGCATCTGTGAGCTTTTATTTCTCCATTTACTCCTTAGTTTAAGTTTCGATCGAGAAGATATATCAAACACTGAAGACAATGTTTAACCACATTTTCAAACACCTAGAGGTTTGTCAAAATACTCCGCTACGCGTCGTATTTTCATCCCTCTTCTCGGAGTTTGAAAATGTGGTCAACATGGTCTTTTGTGTTCGATAATGATTACTTGTAAGCAAAGGGTAAAAGAGACCAAATACATTGCACATAATCGTTTAATTAAAGTCTTACACTAAAAAGTTGCTGACCCTGTGAAGTCGGAAGCTTGTGGCTACAAATTATAGACACTCGTAGGGTTACTTGTTCACAAGATGCATGCATGTATCCATGCGCTTAACACAAGACAAGATAGCTAAACTTTTTGCTCCATATAGAAGCACAAATTGCTACAAATGAACGAATGAGATCTTTGTTTCATAACGCGAAAGATTCACACTACAATGTGAACGAGTGAGTGAGCGAGCAAGTGAACGAGTGAGTAAACGAGTGCGTGAACGAATGCGTGAACGAGTGAGCGAACGACTGATTTTTACGTGGTTCTTGACCAACAGTACAAAACTTTGTCTCTCCACAAGTCCAACTTACCATGCACATCAATGACAATAAGCGCGCCTAAAGTGATTCGCGACATGGTGGACAGCTTTCCTCTGACAAGTTCCACAATGTCTTCTATCTGGCGTGTGCTCTGTTTGTAGTAATCCTCTAAACCATCCTTCAGTGGCATGGCCTGGAACAGTTGCAGATAAAAGTTAAACACAGAAGCTTGGACTAGGCGGACACGCAAGGGACTCTTGTTTGCTTTCGCTTAATAAAAATGCGTTTGCTTACAACTGGTACCTTTGACGGAAAATACAGGAATTGAGGTTTAGGAAATGCTGAGATCGGTGTCCTGTTTGGTACAGGTTCCATAAAGAACTAACATACCGAATGTTTATTGTCTCTTTACAAATCCCTCCTTTAAAAGGAAATCATTTCCCAAAACAGCAACAGTTGAAAAATGCTGTTATCTTGTTTCCAGAATAGCAAAATGCTTAACAGTTACTTCAAAACGGAAAGGTTTAACATCCTAGGCAGTGTAGTTTTAGTATTGCGGGCTGGACAAAGGAGGATTCATCTCACGTTACATATAAATACATAAATCGACCACTCCCACAATGGGGCTTTCCAGGGCCAATGGAAACAAAAAATGTAAACATGACATCGTTATACTTCCCAACTGGCAGACTAGTTAGCTAGTTACAAACTTGGTTGAGAACAAGACCAGTTATTGGTCAGAACGGGACTTGAACCCGCGATATCTGGATTACAAAATCCCCGCCTTACTCTCGACACCAAACCAATGAAAAAACGCGATACATTAGTTTGCTTTTGTCATATACTTAATTAACGGCAAATATCGTCTCTTGTCCTACCTGGGTGACTTCCATAGTCCAATATATGATGCTAGAAGCTAGCACTACTTGTCCTGGCCAAGATAACACCCATTCTGTCCTGGGATTGTGTGGATAGGCGGTGACTGCTTCAGACATCACCTCCTGTAGGCTCAGTTTCATCACTTGTTCGATCTACAATTGATTCAACAATCTGAGAATTTAATTTAAATCTACAATGGCAGCCACGAGTGAAAAGGTGTTAAAGTTTGGGACTGGCAGAAGGCAATGAGAGACGTATTTATCAATTGGGGGAAACAAGCTTTTCCAAAACTACTTTTGGGCTCTTCTGAAGAGATGTTACCGTCCCCAACAGTGATGCGACCTACCACTGAGTTATGGGAGATTTTAGACAGCAGTAGATCGTTAAACTACAATCTCAGACAAAAAAAAGTTCGGACAGGAAGCAAGTCCTCTCCTGCCCCCACTTATAGCGTTGATAATCAAGTCATTTTTTCCTCTTTGTTAAAAAATGGAACATTTTCCCACATTGATTGGTGGGATGGGGGATGCGTGATTCCAGCTCAACTGTTCCAACTACTTTTGTCCGGGATTGAAGGTCCAAATGCGTCAAATTGTTGTCTGTCTATTTTTGACTAATGTGTTATGAAGAAACTAGTAAAATCTATCATCTTCACGCAGTCTACGCATAATTGCTAACACATTACGATACTATAAATAACCAAACAATGAACATAAGTTGCAAAATAATTAAACAGAGTTCTAATCATGTGAAGTATATATGAAATAATTCATGTTAGAGTTCTAATCTTTAGTTATTATATATAGAAAAAAGAAACTGGTCAGATGGAAAGTCAGAACGGAAAGCCGGGGTTTTTGTCCGTTTCTTCTACGTTCCAGAAACTAGAGAAAACTCTTTGAACTCAGGGCTCGAAATTAACGCTCGCAAACTAGCAAAATGCGGTTATTTTGATAATCTGCGAGTGAAAAAAATATCAACTAGCAAACGTTTGCGAGTTAGAAATAATTTGCTAGTGGTCTCACCAGTTTCCTAGTGGAAAAAATTCTTACTGGCAAAACTTTGCAAGTGGATTAAAAAGTTAACTTCTAGCCCTGGAAGTGTTGACATGTTTTACAGCAACGCCGACCTAACGCTAGAAAAATTTGAAAACGGAGGTTTCAGTCTGAAAACGAATCAATGTTTTTCGTCCACAATACGCTCAAGAAATTTGAAAACGGAGCAACCATCAGTAATTTTGTATTTGCAGTTGAGGAAAACTCGGTCAAGGAAATCACGTGATTATCGTGATGTCATCGCTTGCGAAAAGCTCCGCTTTCAAAATGTTTTCCGTCCACACCACAAAGCAAATTCCGCCAATTCGAAAAGCGTTCTCGAAAGCTCCGTTTTCGGTCTGGATTAGTGTGGACGGTAGGCCTAAACGTAAAAAATATAGAAGCGTTTTTAAATTCATACAGCGTATTGTGAAGGAGGCTTTACCTGTAGTAACCATTTCTCAACCAGTCCACGAGCATGCGCAGGTACAACTTTCTTGGAGAACTTCACGGTTTCTCCCTCTGCAGATATCATAGCATTGATCTCTTTTCTCTCGTCAAATTCCAGCTTGGCGATACCTTCAAAACACTTTTTCAGATGAGGCTGAACACGGAGAGGATCTTTGGTCTCCGACAAAATTTCCAGAAGTTCATCATTCGACAAGAAGAAAAATCTGAAAAAAAGTGGAGGATAACAAACTCATCTTAGAGTAGTTGAGGGAGTAATAGGGATTGGTCGGTATTGAGATAGAAGAACCCTTTTCGTGTTAATAGGGAGCTTAATAATCAACGAACGCGAGGCCTAGGACAACGTCGATTGAAAAATGAATTTATATTTTACCTACGCATCTCGCGATACTTTGTTTAACACTGACAAAACTATCACAAAACTAAATCCGGAACACAGCAACAAATTTGAAATAAAAATTTAAAAAATTAGCCGTCGTAAAATTCACGTTCTCCAAACAATGCAGAATTTTGTCATTTCACGTTGTTTTGCAGAGGACGGCAAAGAAATGTACAAAGAATTATAACGCACGTGCAAAACCATTATTCTGCTCATTAAACCTTTTGTTTCGCGACGTTCCCGTTGCCATTGCTGTCGTGGTTTTATTAAGCTCCGTGTTAATTTTAGTGACTGAGCTACGGCTTAACCGACTATAGTAATGCTGAAGTCGCTTGGTCGCTGAGTGTACCTTAAACCGATTAGTTTAACCTTAGTAGCACCAAACATGAACCAAGACTGAGGAAGTTGCCGGATTGGCTTTTCTTCATTATGAGTTAACAATGAAACACGATGGTGATGGTCCAAGACCTAATTTGTACCAACGTCCGTCATGCCAACATTATTTAACTGATTTCATGCCGTCAACTGTTACTGAAAAAGTAGATCCATAGACGCCTGTAAACAACTTGAAAACGACGAAAACCTTCAAAATAAGCAATGCCTTCGTAATCCACAAACGGTCTTGCATATTCACAATGAGCAAACGGAGCCAGCAGTTGAATATAAAAAATACCTTGGGAAAAACAACCGTTTCTTCTCTAAATACTCGTTCAATCCTTTCTGTATGTCCTCAAGAAGACTCTAGATAACCAGAAACAGAACAGAGACAACATCAAATTCTGAAGAAACAAAAAATAATGGTTCATCGTAAACAGATCTCTACATTTTTCACACCATCAAACATGCGTTACCTCTGAGACTTGAAGTTTATCTAACATCTGGGACTGTGCCGTCACCACTAGTGCACGTGGATCTTTGACTGATTCAGTCATAATCTTCCTCCTGCGATATTCAAACAGAATCTCAACAAAACAGGCTTTAGCTCATTCTAAGGCTTACCACATGAAGAAAACAATCCTGTACAAGACAAATCTTTGGTGCGTTTAATAGCGTCTTTAGTTTTCTATTGACTTATTAGTAGTAAAACACCAAAACAGTGCAAATACTAACTTAAATTTTCCTGGACTATTATTTGCTGGAAAGAAGACATTTATAGAAAGATGCATTTTACCAAACAAGGTTCAACGCGTTTATAAGATAACATAACGTGATACAAAACGTCTGAAAATACATTCCGAACAATTTTATTCCATGGTGCGGATTATAAACAATTATTGGATGAGGTTTTTGTGATATCCAGAATAATCAAGGTCGAGGTAGGGGTTATAACTCTTACCGAGACCTTGATTATTCTGGATATCACAAAAACCGAACCTAATAATTGTTTTATTATACATTGAACGCAAAAATTTTGAAGTCATGTTTCTGCTTCTTCAATGACGGCAAGCAGCACGAATCGCGCGATTACCTTATGAAATCATGCAGTGCGGTCATACAAGACATGATTACCCGTGACCTTGAGTGTCCTTGACATGATTATTGTATAATCTGCAGTTATGACGTCACGGGCGCTGATTTCGAAAATTCACTGTACGCTTTCGGCCAATCAGAAAAGAGTTAAAGAGTTCAATGTATAATAAACTGTTTTACTTAGCATGCCTAAAATCTTTATCAACTCTCGTTTTGACGTTAGCTACAAGTCGAACGACGTCGTTTTTTAACTTCAATTTCCGAGTTAACTTATTGTTAAGAAATATTTCATCGCATTTCTTTATAGTTAGAAACGCAAAAAGACAAGCAAAAGGTGAGTAGTTTATCTAGTCATATGTGTTTTTTTCTAGAAACGTTAACATAAAATGCAATGAAAACGAACCAGTATTTGTCAACAGTACGGAATTTCTCTCCTTCCTCTGGCATTTGAGCCTGAATGTCCTCTGAAGAAAAGATGGGTTCTAGATACAACCAAGAAGCTTGAACCTGCAGGATAATTATAAACATTGAAATCCAAGACAATTGCAAAACATTTTAGAGTTCTAAGATAATTATAAGCGATTAACTTCACTTCAAAAATAGATTCAAGTCATGATATGATACAGAGTTGCACTGATTTGTTGTTTCTGTAACACTTTATCTCTGCCGTGGAAGCATTTATATTTCTTAAGTGTCACTAACGTAAGAGGCCTTTTTAATTCTTACTCACATTATAGAAAGTACAGTACTAAAAATCAATACATTGTAGACAACCACATGAATTATAAAACACAAACCTTCAGCCAAGACTCCACAATATCTTGCATCAAGTTCTGAAAATAGAATATTTACAATAAGGGTGATTGATATACAGCGAAGTTTTTGTGCACAACAACACGAGAGAGGAAATGGTATGCTAAAAAATCGTGTTGACCTACCAGTTTGGTTTCCCATTCTTTCATTTCCGCTTCAAAAGGAACAACGAAAGGAGATCCCTTCATTGTTAAAGTCTTCACAATATGATCATCAAGCAAAACCTGCCAAACAAACATGACTATATTAGCGCAAAATACTTCAGTTGTGTCGGACTCGACCGGGGAGACCTGTACAAGAGGTTCCAATGGATCGAAACAAAAGGCCATTTCCGAGTTGCCTTTTGCCTCTGTTTCAAAACGAGTCTTCATGCAAAACCATTCATATGAAAATGAGTTCCCCCTACAGGTTCATTTTCATGCAAAACGAAGTCATTTTCATATGAAAGGTTCTGCGCGAGGCCTCGTTTTGAAACAGAGGCACAATGGGCTATTGTTCGATCCGAGTTCAGGGGAAAATGATGCTGAAGTCACGAGCTAGGGAGAAAGGCTTTCCTTCCATCTCGGTCAACAGGCAAATTATCTTTAACTTTTTGAAGGGGCAATACAAACAATCAGGCATTGAATCTCACCTGCAAGTCATCCACCGCCGACAGGATACTTATCCCAGTGTCTTTGTACTGAACAAACACAAACTCAATGTCCTTCCACTCTGCTTTCATTTTACTCAAAGCCTAATTAGAGAAAGATATGCAAAGAAGATGATTCATTACAGTAAATCTCTAAATTTACCCATATTTCCCCATAGATCTTATTTGTTTCTAACGATAAAGTTCAGTGACTACCTTTATCATTTGAAGTAATTATGTAAATAAGATAGTTACTTTTGTAGTAAATCTTTCTAGGTGTGTACAGTCTTTTCAAAAAAGAAATCAAATTGTAAAACTCAATCACAAATAAAAAAAAATTGGCAAACTACTAAAGTGAAGCCAGGAAACAAGTGCCATGTTTTGCAAATCTCCACTAAAACAGTCGTATGCCATAAAAGATTAAGAACCGCACCATGATCTTGTCTCTTGCATTAATTCACCAGTAGCTCCGTTAAATCTCTCCCTCGACAATCTTTCTCAAGAAACATCCAGTATCGAAGCGACAGTTGATGTAGCAAACAAGACATAGTACGACTCCCTGACCAGTTTTTTTATTTAACTCACCTTTTCCAAGGAGAACTCTTTGGCTGCTCTGCCGCTGATCTCAGTCAAGTCCTCTACAAATTTGTCGAGTCCGAGAACCAGCATCTCGTTCAGTGTGGTGTCTTCTTTCGGAGCAATGTTGAATCCAATCTAGTTTGTAAAGAATGATTAAAAATGACAGGTTTTCGCACTAATGAATTGAAGTAAAATATCAAACACACAAGGCCGTGTTTCACCACACGTGTTTGAGAAGTAAAACAAATAAAAAAACATATAGTTACTATTGTATCATCATACCTTAACGCTCATAGCTTCCCAGTGTCTGTCCTTGATTCCAGGGGTACACAGAGCGTGTATTAAAGGCATGTTAATCTTAAAGTTCTCCAGTCTCGCTTTAACGGTAGACGCTACTCTCAGGGGCCCGCGGAACTCAGGGTGAGCAAACTCTTTTGTCAATTTATAACTTGTTCTCCAAAGCTCTGAAACCTGTGAACGGTAAAGAGCAACAGCTTAAAAGAGAAAAGGAGAAACAGTTAACAAAACCTGATTGGTAAAAGAACATTACTTTTGGTGCCTTATTACAGTACTACAACCAATTAAAATGTCAAATGCCGTCAATCTATTAATTCCACATGAGGTTGTCAAAGTTGCAGTACGTATATTTGCATGAATATGAATATGAGAATCGAAGCCTATCCTGGATTGCTTGACCCGCACACTAACAGGTGAGAAATTTATATGCTCCACATAAACGTATAAACGAACGACTATTCAACAAGGGATTTTAATTCAACAGTAAACTCCGAAATTGTGAAAGCCAACCATACTTAAGTTTTATATGATCGAGGCGTTATATCAATACCTCTTCCTCTATCTCTTCTGCATTCAGTTTCAATATCGGCCCAGCCAGCCACGCCTCTTGCTTGTCATGAAACATCACCAAAGCTCTCCATAGCTTGTCAAATGGTTCTTTTGCCTCTATTATCTCTTGGATTTGAGGAAATGCGCTGTAAACTTCACAACCAAGGAGACCTTCCTCCTTGTTGATCTTCTTTCTCTGTTGCAAGACGACAACAAACAGACGCCTTAAACTCCAATTTACAACAACCATTTTGGCGATTTAATTTGCCCCACCCCAATACTCTTGTTTCGTTGAAGCTAAAAAACTCTTTTACAAACGTCTTCTAAATTTAGTGAGCTATAGTTTCTATCCAAGGTCAGCTTTTAAAAATAATGACAAAGTATAAGAATTCCGAAAGTCGTGACGTCAATTCGCTGTGAGAAGTGAAGTGAATACTTTATTTACCCTCGGATTGTAGAGTAGCTTCATCGTGTAGCTAATATCTCCGAGCATTTCACAGTATAACAACAAAGGCCAGACCACAACACCGGGAACTTCATGCCCTACTCTTTACGATAAACGTGTGGTTTCTTTTACGTCCCCTGCTAACCATAACATCGAAGATGCAGGAGACGGGGCCTACGCTTTTTTTTTCGCTGTGATCATGATATGTCGTCAGGTAACTAAGCAACACCTCTGGCCAAACCTGCGGGCTCAATCTAGGCTTAGAGACAAGATACTAATACTACTGGTACTAGCTAGTTTCATTAAGCTGATGTACCTCATCAAGAAAAACTTGCACTTTATCTTTGAGTTCCTCTAGCTGTGCCAGATAAGTCTTCGCCTCAGACATTCTGTCCTTGGTGTAAAACTCTTTCACACTCTGCAGAGTTTCATTCAACTGCACCTCAAATCTCGCTTGCCAATCAAACAGCTTGTTCATGGCGGTATCGTGTTCTCGCGTAATGCGAGTTTCACTGGGTAGCACAAGAAATGCAAAAAATTCGTCATTAGGTCAATTGAAAAGTTCATGATTTTCTTTGCCTTCAACTCTATTGAGTTAGTTACATTTATTGAGTTAGGAAAGCCAGTGAGGCATCACACTACCTGTGTACAATCAAAATAACTGAATAAATAATAGGAAGATGAAAGATACTGTAAAGGTTGTACAGGAAAAAGAGCAGGCTAAATTAGTTGATAAAAGCAATCACTTTCTTCCATATTCTGTTAATTTCCCCTTGAAGAGTACTGGGTAACTGGGCGTAACTAATACTACATAAGGTTGAATATTTTACGACCGCCATCGTCTTTGACGAATACACGCCGAGCCAGAGATTCCATGTCAACGACCGAGTACTCAACTTGGAGGTGATAATTAGACTGTCACTACCAGAAAATAAGGATGATGTTCTTTTTTTATCCAAAAATCAAACATAATTCCCCTTTGCAGTACAACGCACGCGCGATCGATTCACATCAGCAATAACTAAATTTCTCCTTGTTTACCAATGCTTCATACACCATCAGCCATTATAGTCCACCACTAAATTTTCTCCGATTCTTATTAGTTTAAATTGATCAAGTGACGCGATAGTGTTCATCCGCGGAGAAACACTATTTAACAATTAGACTACTCGCCCTCGTTTTCTACGAGCAGATAGTCAACGGGGCGCAGCCGAGTTGACTATCGCTCGTAGAAAACGAGGGCGAGTAGTCTAATTGTTTTAGTATAAATTTACCGTAGTCTCATTGCATAAAAAGCAAAAAATGTCAAGTAACGCGTAGAACAAAAACTCTTATCGTCTTCTATTAAACAAATGGTAATAGTAATAGATCACCGTTGATGTCAAAATGTGGTAAGAACAAAAGAGTGGCACACGAGCCGTTAGATTTCAAGCTAACGTACCTCATTTTAATGATGGGTAAGATCCGTTCAGGCCAGGTGAATGTAGTTTCATTGAGAGCCAAATGATCATCAGCTAAGAATGTGTGATCCATCAGAAAGAGAACAAGATCTGCTGCTTCCTCCAGCTCTGTCTAACGTGAACAAACCACAACAGAAATGAAGTTATTATAACCATTCCGGGTTACTTAAGCCCTGTCTAATCGGAAAATGTTTGGCGACCAAACACGATCGAGCATTGTTTGGTGACCAAAAATGATGATGTTGAACTGAGTGGCCAAACGGTATCAAACATTTTTTTTTTGATCAGTCCAAACTAGCAAAAAGTTTGATAATGTTTGATCCTGTTAGATCAAGTGTTTAACGTCTTTCAAACTTCATCAAACACAATCCAACACGATCAAACAAGGGGTCCAAAAGGGACATTGTTTGGTTGTGTTTGATCGCTAAACATATCCCCTTCAAAGACTGTCTGTAATCAGGCATTTCGTTGATTTGACACATTACCTCCCTTGCTCGCCTGCACGATGCTCAGATTTAACTTTTAAATTCCAGTCTCCAATGAACAGATGTGTTTGGTTGCAGACACAGTATTTCTGAATCTTCACCAACAGCTGGCAGATATAATGAACATTGGAATTCATTCCACTTAGGGCCGTCCCAAACTCTAGACCCGGGAATTGAACTCAACCAGAGAATAAATAAATTTTATAGAACTTTACAACTGAAGCAAAGTAATTGTTATGCAGTACAATTCTATTGTATCAGAGATCAAAACCGCAGATTTCACAAACGTCTTGCTCCATGATTAAAGAGTTCACTCAATAATTTGACAAAGAGTTAAAAGACATCTGTGTAAAGATTGATCTCACTTATACAAGTGATATACAAAAATCTTTGAAGTTTGACAGCCACAAACAATAGCAGTAAATTAACCTCTACCTTCAGATGAATTAAGGGTCCGCTTCTCAAATTGTCAATGTACTTTTCCAAGTCAACAAGTTCATCCGTGTTCTTTGATGACGATGTTATACGATTAACAATGTAATCATACTGGTGACATATGGACCGGTTGAAATCAAAACTCTTCCTCGTCAGCTTTGACGTCATCATGCTTACCAGATCATCAGCACGTGACACAAGGAACTGCAAATGTGACGAAATTTGCGTAAGTGCTAAAAATGATTTGTTTACTTTACTAAGGAAAGCAATAAGTAAGGAAAAAGTAAGTAAAGCTTTCTTTTTTGGGGGGGAATTGTTTATTTGCAAAAACAAAGAACTACTTACATTACCTACAATACAGCTTTCTTACACCACTGACATTACAATACCTCTACTCTCAAGGCAATACTTACATTAGAATATGGTACAATACTTAATCTACTTTGAATACGACACATTACATCATTTATTGACAAACTATTTTTTCATCGGTTTCCACTTACTTAAAATTTTATCTTGATGAGAAAAGCCGCATGAAAATTTTTCAATATTATAATTGAACTTAAGGTAGCTTTGTATGCCAGCAAAATCGGGGTTACGTCCCTCCATCTTGCATATATGTAATATGTATATATATGAAAAACTTGACTACTAAAATAATACAAGTAATCGCATTTTTACAAGGCATACAGTTTGTGTAGCCCAAGAGAAGTAAAGCTATCTTTGAGTTCGAATTACACAAAGGAAAAAATATGCCAATATCTTTGAAGAAATGTGTAATTAACTACATTGTCTTGACTAAACATGTCCAATGCACTCTGTGCAATATGCCTGCAGGCTCATTATGGTTAATTCAAAATGAGTTTAAGTGAGTGTAATTGTGAGTCCTTCGTTGCTCAGAACTTAGTTTTACAGATAACATAATTCAAGTCTTTGAAGTCTCTACTCCTGAGATACTTAAGCTGACGATCACAAAAATCCTCCTCCCCTCCCCCCAACTGGGCTAACAACGCCTAATAAAAGGGCAGCATCTTTTGATTAGATTA